>JBCJKH010052545.1:0-30444 GCA_039877255.1 Loriculus beryllinus | reverse complement strand
GACAAAGATGTTGAACAAGACCGGTCCCAACACCGATCCCTGAGGGACACCACTCGTCACTGGCCTCCAGCCGGACATTGAGCCATTGACCACAACTCTTTGTGTGTGGCCATCCAGCCAGTTCTTTATCCACCATGTGGTCCATGTAGCAAATTGATGTCTCAAATCGATTTCTTAAATTCCACTTTAGTTCTACTAACGGATCTGTCAAGTCTTCCTCATTCACCCCTCCTCTCACCCTCAGGTCTCCTGATGAGCCCCTCAAATCCTGTATGCATAGTAGCAGTGGAAGTCTGAGAAAGGATGGTGATAAGGTTGCAGTTCCCTGAGCATTGCAAGTTACTCACTGCTCATGAGTCATTCTGGACGTTTGAGATCTTTACTGGAAGAGCTTCAAACCTATATTTCCCACACCTAAAGGTGGGGGTAGTGGTGGGGAAAAGGGGGAGTGGTGGTGCCCTGGCCAGTAAGTCAGTACACTTGCTTCCTGGAAAGATTGTTCTGATGCACATACACTATTTGTTGCATTTGTAAAGAGTATGCACTTAAACACAAGAGAGTTAAAACCTCCCAAGATGTTATAGCATTAATTACTTACTATGATTCAAAAGGTAATTAACTTTGAATTATAATATGTGGAACTAGTAACTGCTTTTCAAACCTATTTTGGCAACTCATATACTGAATGGAAATCAGTTGCACAGAAATTTTGCTGCAAACTGAGATTTCTGTGCAAGAGGTCTCTCAATTTACTGTGCAGTGGATGTGAAGAGTTTAGTCCTTGTTACACCAGTGATGGTCCTCTGCTTCCCCCCCGCTATTACTTGCTGCTGCAGCTCTCCACATACCTTTATGTATGGTATATTCATTGTTCTATGTTGTTACTTGCACACATGCTTGATACACACCTGTAATTTTAATTGGTTGAGAGCAGAAATTTTATTCAGAAGGGTAGTTAAATTTAAAATTCTATATTGCTTTTCAATGTGTTCTTTAAATAGAACATAGCAGAACTCTTTTGTTGCTACATGGAAGAGCCAATGGATAATATTAGCCAACAGTGAGCTACTTGCATACAGTGCTGATGAGTATTTACAGTGAAGAGGAAAGGATGTTTGTATTTAAGGTATAAGGTAGATTGGTTTATAATTGTTTGCACAAATTATTTTAAGTCATAGTACTTGTAAAATTAATTTTTGATTTGTTTTCACACCTTCATTGTGTTTTACATAGAAAAAAGCAAAGTACTTAAGTCAGATTACTGGTATCTTCACTATTGGATTTTGGGTTGGCTAGGGGGTCGTTGGTTGTTGCTTCTTTGGTTTTAATTCAGACAGTGCAAATTTGTGTTCTTTTGCTTAGTCTGAGGAAAACCTGGATGAATAACTATGGATTTTGGAAAGTAACATGTATATTTTAGATACTAGCAGTAGGTGGCTCTCTCTTTATGGTTTAACTAATTTTTAATTTAACCTACGTGCAAAGCTTGTACATTAAAGTTTTTTGCAGGAGCTTTCTGTTTAGTGTAGAGATTATTTGTTCTGTCTATAGCTGTCAAAGTTCCCAAGTGAGGATCACATGCATAGTTTGTTACGCTTTTAAGGAAGTATTTAGTTTATACCATAGAAAGGAAGGGTTTGCTGATGAAGGAATCCTTTGTCTTGTTCAACTTCCATCATGGACCTAATTATTCATGTATGAGTTGTTTATGCTGTGCTTCTATGTGTCTGTTGTTTTCTTTGGCTTTTTAGTTTTGTGCGAACTTAAAATGGTTTTTAAATACCTATCCTTTCTTTGTGAAAGCTGGCCTTTATGTTGTTCTTCATCTCAGCCATATTTGCAGGGTTTAATGGTGTTTAATAATTATGTCCTTTAGTGCTTTAATGAAAGGCTCTTTGCAAATGAAAATGAGTGATCCTCTCCACATCACGTAATTGAAGATTTCAGCCTCAGATTGTAGGTAGCACGAGCTTTCAAATGTGTATGAAAAATAATTTAATTTCCTTAATCTATTTCATCATGCATTTTATTCCTAAAATAGCACTTTCATAGTAGGTGGTATAAGTGCATTCTGTGGTTTGCAAACTACGGAATATTGCTGGTCCTTGCTGCAAGCAGCATTAAAAAAAACGAACTCAAATGTAACTCACCTGGATGGTTGAAACTTGACTGCTTTCATCTTGTCTTTTTTGATTAATGTATTACGATATTCATATAGATATGGAAGGAAAGATTTTGTATAAGTGTGTACTTTAATGAGAGAAATGGGAGGGTGATTTTTCCTTTGAAAAGAGTGTGGGTAGAAAGGTATATTTGAGCAAGATGCATAGCAGAAGAAAGTGGTGAAGCAGTCTGCAGAGAAAAACTGGTGATGAAATAGTTGAGGTTTGGAAAGAGTTGAGTACAGAAAAGGGACTCAATCAGAATTACATTAATGTTGGGAGATGGGAATTTAAAAGCAAAACCCCAGCATATGCAGGTTTTAAATGTGAAAATGCATCCTCAAGTAGTAAAAGAAGAAAGAAAAACTGTAGCAAACTAAATCAGAGGGAAGTGACTTCAGTTTCAGAGACTGGAAGATTGCTTTCTGGTCATACCCAAGGCATGGACAAAAGTGATAGAGTGTTCAAAACTGGGGGTTTTCTGTGCTTTTGCAGAAGAGGCTGTGCTTGTGCTTTGTGTTCCTTCATGCATTTGCTCTGTAGGAGCAAAAAGGAGGGTGAAAGAGGCAGAGTGTGCATTTGTGTGCCTGGATACTGGTGGCACTGACCAGACAGAAGGGGGTGGGGGAAAAGGGGGAGTGAGTGTGGGCAAGTAGCTGTCTGCTTTCAAGTGGTCTTTGATGTTACCTGCTAGAACGTGAGTTAAAGACGTAGAGGGGAGACAAACCTGAAGTAAGAGTTCACAACACATTGATCAAAAGGTTTTCTTTCTGGAGATGACAGCAGAAATTGTAAGAGCAGGTTGGGTCACCTGGCTCAAAGGTAACAGGGACAGGAGAGCTGAGAATGATAGAAAGGGTATCCGAGAATTACCTTTTTTCATGCTTTCTATAGAGGGTAGTATAATGGATTTTTTTGTGGTACAAGTTATTTGCAGTAAAATTAAGAGAAGAGAGCTTCAAGACAAAAGGTAGCGGCTTGCTGTTGAAATGGATAGCTAACTGATAGTAGGGTTGGATGAGGTAGAAAAAGTGAGGCCAGAAACAAATTACTGGAAGTCACGGAAGTAGAAGAGGTTCTTCAAAGATGTTGAAGAGACAAAAATATATTGCAGATAATCAGAAGATGGTGAGAGGGCATCTGCTGCTGTAGAAAGCCATTGACAATAGCCAGAGCCCCAGGAAGTTTCCAGGTACATGCATTTCCAGGTTACAGCCATGGTAGTTACTGGGGGTACCTGATGTTAGGATCTGATCTGATGAAGTTGCTCAGAGACAGCAGGTTCAACATCAGTACAGAGACTGAATGAGATATGCTTGAACAAAGACTGAAATTTTGAGGTAAAACATCTCAGGGAAGGAGAATAGTAAACCTAGACCAAAGTCATGAATTGGTGAGAGAAAGTAATCTGGCAAGGAGATGCATAAGAGGTTTTCCACACAGTTGATCTGAGCTACCAAAAGATATTTGAGACAGAGCAGGGGACTGATAAAAAATTGAAGTGTGTATGATGTAGTCACAGAAGCTTGCAGGATCAACAGTTTGAAGTAGATAGAGTAGGAGTTTAATACTAGACCAGAAGGACATAGCAAAGGTAGCAAGTAATAGAATCAAAAATACTGATATGATTGAAGGGTTAAAAACCATTGGGGCAGGAGTTGGAGGCAGCAAGAATAGACTCATCTTTAATGGTAGGGGTAGGGCTGCTGAAATGTGAAGGTGAAGAGGTTGCTAGATGTTAATGAGGTGCTGAGAGAAGGGAAGAAGTAGGCCTGTAAGTGATGGAATGGTGGGTAGGGAGAACCAGGTTTTATCAGCTTGAAAGAAGGAAAAGGTGCAGAGATTAGCACTACAGCAAAAAAAAAAAAAAAAACCACTGAGAAACTAGCAGAAGAAGGAAGCAGGAACAAAATTTGCATGGAGGTCTTTGAGTGAGAGAAAGTGGTAGAGAAGGGAGTAAGGCGACTGTGTAGCTGTAAGTTAAAGGTAGTTAAAAGCAGGATTTGGAGAGGGAAAGAAATTGTCATCTTCCCCATCTGAAAATCCTACCTCATCAAGACATGGAGAAGAACATGGTTGTGCAGCAGGAAAAGAAGTAAATTTTGGAACAACACAGTTTGGGCATGTACAAATAAATACACTAGGGGAGAATAAAATAAATCAGAAGCTCTTACATGCTTTGACTATAAAGAATGTAGTGGAAGAAAGGAGACTTTTTGTAAAAATATATAAATAAATTAGGCATCCTTGCAAAGTAACCTACTTTGGGTTTGAAGTGATCATTTATCTGCATGGCTAGGAGGAGCCACTGGCATTGCAGCAATTTAGCTGTGCTCAGGAAGGGATGGGAAAAAACTCCTGAGGTCTGCATAGACAAGAAGGAGTTAATGCTTGTCGGGCATTATTCTTATACAAATTAAGTCTGGAGCACAGCAGCAGCCTCGCCAGCAGGAGCAGATGCTAGGCAGTGATGCAACCTGTGTTATTTACTTAGGCCTCTGTAGTGACCTCAGTGGCTTGCAGACAAAGGATACACGTATCTGGAGGTAGGTAGCATGCTGGTACCTTCTTTATTTAGTCCTTTTTCTTCTATTGCAAGCAAGTTTCTGTAATCGTGTGGAGCAACAGGGGAACTGTGTATTTTTAGTATGGTTTCAGGCGGAGTTAAAAAAAGCCCCCAAAGAACTGATTCAGATTTGGTTTCTGGTTTTGCACCAATATAACCAGGAACGTTTAGAAGCCATGATGCGTCGATCCCTTGAACGCAGCCAGCAACTGGAACAGAAGCAGAAGCGATGGTCGTGGGGAGGAGCACTGGCTGCAGGCTCAGGAGGGAGAGATGGTAAGTGAAACAGGCTGCCTGCATTGCAGATCTCGAAGTGCAAAATGCATGAGGTTGTGGAGATAGTAAGGTTGATGTGTTTTATAGTGAGGGTGGTATTGTAGGGGCTACTGCCCTGCGGCGTGAAAAAATGCTTTGTAATTGCTTGTAAATGTTTCCTCTCCCTAATACTTTCTGGGGAAAAGGGTGACTCCTAACTTTAGGGATGCTGCTCATTTTGATAGGGTAACTAGAATCTGTTTGGAGGATGCTAAATGCTACAATTAAAATTTATGCTCTCTCCCTTATTCTCTTCTCCCGCATTGTCTTCCCACATACCCAGTTAGCAAATATAATATTCACCAGAGGACTGAGTGTTGACTGAGCCTTGCAAAAGATGATCTTCTTTTTGTTTGGTACTTCTAAAAGCCTGACAGGAAATTCTAGATGACTGTGCAGCATGTGCAGTTTAAAATAGTTTAGTGGTTTTCCCCCCCACATACTTTTTGTTGCTGCTCTTCTTGATTTCGCTTCCAAACAAATTTTTTACTACATAATCAGTCATGTACTGCTTTTATATTTCAAAAAGATGCACTTTTTTTTTTGTTTAAATCATATAGTCTATTGAAATTTGTCAGGTTTGTATACGATGTTATGGGGAAAAAAATTTACATGTTTAGGTAATGATGAAATGACATATTTAAATGGTGCGTAAATATACTTAAATGGCAAACTCAATTTCACATCATAGTTTTCACAGTATGCCATCAAAAAAGCCAGGAAATTATATATGGTAATAAATCTTTTATACTTTGAGAAGGAAACCAGTTTGTCTTTGTGATGCAGTTTATGCTTAATTCCAGCTCCTCCAATTTATTCAATAATTTCTTTCACCTCTTTTTGCTCTGATTTCTCTGCTGTGTAGGTGAATCAGAAAATACCCCACCCCCTGTTCTAGGTTTAGCTGCCAACACCCTTCCTCCAGACCCTGTGACCTCTACTGCTCCTGCTGATTCCCTCAATGGTATTTCAGAGAATCTCAATACCATCGTGTCTTGTTTGTAACTGTTCTAATCACTGTAATCCATCCACTGATCTTGTCCTTCCTAACCACTGTTTTCTTATTATTTCAGTCCGCTACTCTATGGCATTACCCTTACTGTTGTAAACCAAATGTCTTTTTAATTTCATTTTAATTTTGCCATGGTGGAAGAGTGCATGCCTCACATTCCAGCACTGTAGAGGCATTTCATGGTTTTCTCACTACATGTAAACTTCTACTGCTCAGATTTTCATTCCTGTTAATTCTGTGGGTGCTTTGTGTGTGTGTGTGTGTGAGTATAATTACACATCTATTTGACAGTTCTAATGGACATGCACAGGTGCAGGTGCTGTTAGAAAAAAAAATCAGTTGCACAGTAAGAGAAAATGTGTTACCCAAACCATGTTTCATCACAACATTCTTCCTTTTCCACCTCAAGGACTTTTTTTCTGCAATATATTAAGAACAAGCAAGTTTGATTTAAACAGCCATGTTTTCAATCTCCTCGAAGCAGATTTTAGTCAAGCTGGTATTTGTAATAAATTCAAGTAATTGACTTTGTTTAAGCAATTGTAATGGTTTTTCTTCTTTTATATTGTTCGTTTGTTTGGTTTAGTTTGGTTGTGGGTTTGTTTTGTTTTGTTTTGTTTTTTTAATTAATTCCCAGAAAAAGACTTTGAGGTAGATGAGTCCTCCAAAATGAAGAATGGCTTGCATACAGGATTTCTGATTTTGGTTGCAAATGTACTTAGCTGTGCTTTTAAGAACTAGGTTCCATCTCTCCCCGCAAAGGAGGAGTGAGGCTTGGCTATTACTCCTGCAGAATGCATAGTAAATGTTGTTCTGCCCATGATCTCTCAGAACTGTAACATCTGTGCAAACAGATTCAAATTTTTGTACTAATTGTGCTCATGTAGAAAGAGATTTGGATGTGCAATTGATGTTTTGCAGCACACAAGCATTATACCAGCTTTTTTGAAAAAGCAGTATTAGAGAATTGTTTACTGTATGAGGTGAAGGCAAATGTTGCAGACCCCACTGACCCAACGTTTTGATGGATGTAATAGGCAGTGCAATAACTTAGGCACTGCAGAATTAGGGCTGCATATGTGTCTACCTGAAAATATTTTTGTTTTTGAAAGAAGTAAGATTCAAATTTAAGGGACGCAGCATCTATGCTTTTTAGTGTCTTGAGTATCATGCAGTGATTGTCATATACTAGTATGCTGTAGTAATACTTGAACTACATTTGTCTGTTGTTCAGTCGAACATTAGCAGTCAAATGCTAAGGCAGAAAATAGGTATTGTGCTCAAACAGACTTTGTCAAACAGTTAAAGCCCGTGGGGTAGTACCAGCATGAAAAGATAAAGCCAAATGGCTGGTGCCACATTGGTCATTAAAACAGTGAGTTATAACTGTGCAAATACATAAATGTTGGTTGTCTCATTTTTGTATTAGAGTAATAGCTGAGGTCCACACCAGCTCTTCTAGACTGAAGTAGAAGGGAAGGGGAATGGAGACAAGGAGTTCAGAGTTGTCATGTATGCAGTTTATTTTCTTTAAGTAACTTTCTGCTTGTGCTGGTATTTAATATCTTGTATCAGAATAGCTTCACTCGTTCAGCTCCAGTACATAGTTATTTGCTTGTGGCAGTATAAAAGATGAGCTGTTGTAAAACTGAAACATGAAATTCACAAGCAGAAAAGTTGCATCGCAACCTACGTTTTATAAAATGATGATCCTCCAGCAGTCAGAAAGAGCTTGTCTCATGCTTCATTCAGTGCTATGATCAAGGAGCAAGGGCCACAGGTACAAATGTGAGGTTAATTTGGAGCATTTATCAATACTGTGATGTGAATACAAATATCTTCAATGCGTCTCTCTGCAGCATGTGACAAACTTTCAGCTTCTACAATGAATCTGCCAAAGCAAATGGAATCGCCAATCAGTAAGCGCCTCTCCTCCTCCACAGCGGCCATAACACATTCCCCTGACAGAGGCAAGTGACTATGCTGGTCTCCTCCCAGCATAAACTCTCGTTCTGCTTAAAGCACTTCTTACTGTCCATATGGCTGTGTAACTTGCATATATCTGAATATTTGAGGGGTTATAAGTTAATACAATAAACTAGTTCTGCAGCCTGTCCCAAGGCTGTGCTGCAGTGCTGGAGATCCTGGTCCAGCAACAAATGCTGTAGGCTTTTTAACTGATTTTTTTTCAATTTTTGACCCTCCAGCAAGCAGAGTTGTAAGCACATGCTGTGACTGCAGCAGTTCCCTATAACTGTGATCTTCTAGCCACACAGGGGAAACCACGCAAAAGAAGGATGTGGCTCAGCAATAGACAGGGAATGTACCATGGGCAGAAGTATGTCCAGTGGGCCACCTGGAGACTTCAATCTGGTAACCAGACTTGTAGAGGCCTTTAATTTGATTGGAAAATCTGATCCATAAGAGGTTCCTCAAAAGATGATCATCTTGCGGGATTAGTGCTTACTAAACAGTACAGAGAGACTGAAGGGTTTACTTCACTGTGAACTCTCGTGGGTTTTTTTTTTTCATTTGTTTTGTGGGTTTCTTTTTGGTTTTTAACCTCACTTCCTCCCTCCTTTTTTTTTTAAAAAAAAAAAAAAAAAACAAAGCAACCAACCAAACAAAAAACTAACGAGGAAAAAAAAAGTGTATTGGGTGTAATAAGTGCTGGTAGAGGCTTGTTTCTAAAATGAAAAGAAAGGGTACTTTCAATTCTGAATTATTTAATGAAAACTCATCAATAGCTCTGAGGTTATTATGATAGATGGCTATATACATATGCATGTAACATAAATGTGTCTTACCTGGTTGACACATTTATGGAGGAGTAAGGAATGCAGGCTTATTGTATAAATAAGGCTTACATAATTCGGTGAGACTGCAAATTTTAGATGCAGTCCCAGAATGGTTGGCACATTAGTGAGTAGCTGTGCTGTTACACCAAATGTTTCACCTTTTCTACTGGGGAAAAAGAGAAACCTTTTTCATGCTGAGTCATGAAAGCAACCATTTTGCAGATTGGAACCTCTGTCTGTGTAAGAACAAAATGCAACACGATCTTAATGTTACTGTATTTATTGCACAGGTGGGAAAATAATTTAAAGTGATGGAGAAACTAGAAATGGGGTTTTTTTGAGGGAATGAAAGGTACCTTTAAATATGTTAAATCTCAAACACTTTAAGGTTTTTTTATTTCGTTTAATCATTTCATCATTTTTTTCTGTTGTTTTAATGTAACATTGCTTTATTTGTTTGCATTTAAAATTTTATTTGCTCCCATCCTTCAGCTCACCGCATGCATCTTAGTCCAATGGAAAACTTTATTGTTTCTCGACTGCTGACTCCCACACAGTCGTCTTTAGCCAGAAGCAGAAGTACATTAATGCTTTCTGAGTACAATAATCCAGGTAAAAATATGATTTACTCATTTTGAAACTGTTGAGGTATGGTTTTGGTTGCATTTGACTAGTTGCTGAAAGAAATGGAGTACTATGAACCAAATGACCATTTACATCACGGTACAGAACCTACAATGAACGAAGTTGTTCTCAATAGCAGTGCACATCATCTTGTCTGTCTTGTTTGGGATGGCTTTTTATTTTTTTTTAACTATGTTCTTTTTAAAAACAGACAGAATGCTGAATCATCAAAATCACTAAAACCTATGTCAATGGAAAATTGAATATATTAATTTAAGAAACAGGTTTTTAGACCAGTGTGTGACACCTCTTGGAGGCTTTCTCTATTAATGATATCCCTTTTCATACCCAGACAGTACGTAGAACGAAAATCCCAGTGCACCATTTAAGCTTTAATTATTTTTACCAGGGTTCCAATTTTTTGTTGTTCAATTACTTTTTGTCTTTAACTGTGTGGCTGTATGTGTGTGTGTATATATATATATATCTTTGTATGTGTATATGCACATAAAAATTATATTTACTTAGAGGAAAAAACAGACACTGATAGTAAGGTGTCAGTTCCAGAAATTATTGTTCTTTTTAAGGGGTTATAGTTAGTGTTCCAATCTTTAAATGGGAGTCTTAAACCCCGTATTTTGCAAACATCTACCAAACTAGTGTTTCTAGTCAGGGTAATACTTACTTAGGTAAGTGCCTGACTTCCAGGTTATGACCCAGTATAATGTTTGCAGAAACAAGGACGAAAGTTTAACGGCTGTTTTTACTTCTATTAAAAAACTCAAAAAGTCCTCCCAGAATAAATACCCCAAACCCCACACCCACATGCCTGCCTGTAAAGGAAACACTTTTTCAGGATAAGACTAGTTAGACAGTGAAAGAACGGTCATCTTTATGATAAGTACTTTCATACACCATGACTGAAATAGGCTCAGGTTCTACTTCTGTGCTTTTAATACGAAGCTATTTGAAAATGAATTGCAAGGGAAGCCTACTTCCCTTTAAGTGTTACTTCTTTGTTGCAGTGCAAAGGGACATTGATATTGAATGGCTCTAGAATGGCTCTTTCTTCTACATTATAAACGGTATCTGTTGGAAGCAGAAATACTGTCATGTAGTCTTGGCCCATGAGAAAATTCCCAGTTTACTGACTGCTCAGGGATCAGCTGCTGCTAAGACTGAACAAAAGCCAGATGTTGGTTTCCATGTTGTATTTGATAATGAAGAAATCAGTAAGGACTCCTTTTGTCCTTCTCCACTCATTTTGTTTGTAAGCTCCCATCTTTCTCTCTCTCCAGTGGAGGATCTTTGAGTAGCACACTGGCTTGTCTGACAAGGATACAATTTGGCCTGCAAACTGCTTTTTACCTGAGCTGAAAACAGAAGCACTGATTCTGGGAACAGCTCTCTAAACCAGCATCCTCTTGTCGTTTCCTCCCAAGGCAATCAGGCTGTAGCACAGGTAGCGAATAGCATCAGTACTCAGTGTCAATGGAGAGTTTTGTCAGTAGTTGCCAGCAACAGGGTTGAGGGAAGGATTTCCTATTCATTGTGTACTTCTCTCTGTTGAAGTAGCTTCCTGAAGAAGAAAGAGGGCTCTTCCTTTTCAAGAGTTTATACTGTGCCTCATCACATTGTTTGTGTCAAAATTGTTTTGCTTCTGCATTTTCTATAAGATTAAATATAAGGACCCTTAATTTAAGACTTTCTTGGGCAATGCATTATTGTCACTCTCAGTTGAGATACTTGGGCAAACAGTTGTTATTGGACACATAGAATTGATTTATTTTTTTTTTTACACTTGAAGTAAAAATACTTAGCAGCATTCAAGTTTTAGAACAATTTTCTTAATAGTCAGTGAACATTTTCCAACTTGTGAGAAAGTCAGTCAAAGAGCACATGGGTCCAGTTAAAATCTCTTATGAAAAAAGCTTTGTAAGAGATTTTTAGGACTGCCCCCATTAAAAGAAAATATTGGAAATGTTTATTCCTTTACATTTTAGCGTAATTACTGCTTTTCCAAAGGCAATATCCTTCTTGACCTCAGTTGAATAAAATTGCAAACACGCTGTCGTGATCACAACTAGTGTCTGTCTTATTAATAAAGCATATACTCTGTTGATTATTTTATATGTATGTGAAAGTTTCATCTTAAAAGGCAGTATGAACAAAACCAGAGGTAAAATACCTTTAAAGATCCTGTTCATATTGCAAATAAAGAGAAAAAACCCAGGAAGAGTTGCCCTGTAAGCTGTAATGCATGCGGCATCACACTCAAACTGATGTCTGCCATAAAAAACAATAACTGAAATACCTACATCAGCATTTAGTTTAGGTTTGGGGTTGATAGTTTTTGTAGGCTTTTTTATTTTAAGCACTATTTTGACAAGAAATTAAGGTATTTGCCATGTTTAGGCTCTTAAATAAATTCCCTACACTTCTGTCATCTTTACTGTTTTGCAGTATTTGTTCAAAAGTCACTCATCTAGAATTGTTTTATTCCTTTTTATCATACGCAAAGGAAGCTGGACTTTTTAGAAGAAAAGGGAATCGCAGTCCTAGTCAGGTTGTTCACAATTTGTAGAAGTAAGAAAATGATATTCTAAAACCATACAAAAATCCTATACAATGTTACTTTAAGTCAAGGTATTTTTAGTAAATGTGGGACCATGTTGAATAATGCAGTCTTTTGACACACTTTTTAAAAAACTTTGAAAACTGCCTTTGACCATTATAACATGACAGTATGCTGTTTTCTCGTCTCCTTTACTTCCTCTGTCTGTGCTCCCTTTTGCTCTTGCTATTGTACTATAACTCTTTAGTATTCCATATCTGTCCTCGTGTAGCACCAGCTAGTCCTCTTAAATCCCCCTACAAGAATTCCCCCACCCGAAGCACCGACAGAAAGAAGGCAACTTCACCCTCCACTTCCAATGCCATGAAAGGGGCGGCTGCAGCTGAAGTTACTCAGGTGGGTTTGCAGTAGTTTTGATTTCACTTCTGGGTAGGCTGATGTGGTTTGTGGTCATTATCTTTCCTTTTACATTCATGAAAATAAAGTGCTAACCCTTTTGTAAGAAACAGCAGCAAGAAAGTAAGCCTTGTTTTTGTGCTCCTGTTTAGCAGCATTTTAGTATCTTCCTGCTCCTGGAAATCAATGTTGAGTTCTGGTATTTGGAACAGCAACACCTTTATTTTCAGGGAACTGAGATTTCTGGCGCTGAGCTGCATTTCTGGACTTGCCTGTAACTTCTGGGAACAGGAATGACAAATAGGATCTCTACTGAGTATGACCAGTCTTTCTGGTTAATTAGCAAGCTTCACATATTTCAGAAACTTGCCAAGTGGTAATGCCTCTGTTTTATACCAATTGCTTAACTCTTTCTGTGGACATTTTTAGTGCAATTTGCTTAAAAGATTCATTATTGATCCACTGTAGTTTCCAGAAAAGCAAAGGCACATCATTCACCTTCACTGAGTCTATATAACGTAAGGCATGTTTTAAAAAGCATATATGCTAGGGCTGTAAAATTCACATAAGGTTCTGTGTCTTGTGATAGGTAATAGTACGGGGATTCATGCCATCTAAATTAGCTACAACTGAGAGGGCCAAAGCTGGGATCTAAAGATACATGTACTATCCCTGTTAGTTGTGATTCACAGTGTCACATCTAGCAACATTTCTGCAAGATGCCTGGGTGCACAACTGATCAGGTCTAAGACGTGTTGCAGGAGCATATGGATGACTTTGAAAACTCCACCCAATGCTGCCACCCTGTCCAAGAGCTCTTGGAGAGGGTGTGATACGATTTTACTTACCTGCAACTTGTATATGGTCTCCATGCAAAACACTTGGGGGAGTCCATGTAAAATACAAAATTATTGCACCTCAGCTGTGAGCTGATGTTTAAAAAATGGGGGAAAATAGGAAAAGCTTTTGTGAAACAATGTATGTATGTATATCTTAAATGTATGTTCTGCAAATCTGCTTATATGCCATCTTGTTAATAAGACCATTAAATAAATTTTGTACGAGTTGGTCCAAATCATGTAAACTATAATGAACTGTGCTTCTAGACTGAGAAGATAAAGAAAGAGAAGCGACCTGCAACACCTGGTTCATCATCTGGCATGGGATCTCCTCTAAGAAGGTCTGATTCTCCTGCTGCCATGTCCAGAAGATCTGCATCACCTGCAACACCTAAGTATGCCTTTCTTATTAGCAGTATAATATGCTGTGAGCATTTTAGGAGCAGACCTAGATTCTTGAGGAACTTCACTTGAAGTGTTGTAAAAAATCTAGTTAATTTTAGTTATACACACACACATATACAGATGGCGAGAGAGGGAAAGAGATCTGTAGATGAACAGATATATATAAGATTGTGTTAGTGTTCACTAGTGACACTTCTCTTCCTTTTCTCAGTCTTCTGAACTTACTGTGGTGCATTTCATCATTCATGTGAAGTTGTATTTAACATTTATTTTTAAACACGATTTTGTTTTATTTGGTTTTGAAGGAATTCTGCCTAATGTGCAGAAATGCACAGAACGTGGATACTACCTAGATATTCCAGCATTTAATATATGCATTTCCTATTGCTAGCATGACCATCTGGTTCCATAAATGTACGTAACTATGCATCATCTAAATCATCAGTTTTAATCTTTGCTTATTTGCAGACCTCTCTGGGTGTGTTGGTTTTTGTGCTTCATTTTGTGTAGTATTTTTTGTGTGTGTGTGTGTGTGTGTGTGTGTTTTGCTAGTTTTTTGCATTTTGGTTTTAGGTGTTTTTGTTTTAATGCAGAGCTTGTGGACCTATAGCATATATGGGCATAACAGCAGTTGAGTGATTCTTTTTTCTTTTTTTTTTAGTTGGCTTTTGCAGACACCCGAAACTGTAGTCTGTGTAGCACAGCTTTCAACTCACAAGTCACAAATGTGCTTTCAGCTTTCTTAGAACAGGATGTTAAGTCTTGCTCAAATGCGGAAGTGTGCTAAAGTAGTAGTGGTGTACAGTAGTTGTCTGATTTTTTTTTGTTTGGTTTTGGTTTTTCCACTCCCCAGAACCCTGCCCATGGGTCCCACTTCTGTCTTCAAATTTATCTCCTTTTGTCTGATTTTTATTTTTTTTAAGTCTAAACCTGGCCGTGTTCTGAGCTAGTCCTTGAGCACCTTTCTGACACATTTTTTCTGCTTCAAAAACTAACTGGTGTTTTCTGTTTCAGCTCTGAGTGCATAATCTTTTTAACAGAGGATGATATTGTGTGTGAATCTGGTGTCAGGCAAAATGCAGGAAACCATCTGACTCTCGGCATTCTTTCTGTTTTAGACAAACCCTTGCATGCAACTGGGAAATTGCAGTTCTTGGTTCATAATTTAAGGCTATGAATTCTCAAATACATTTTTATATAAATAATGTCACCAGGTTCTGAATTACGTAAATTCAGTAAAAAACAGAATAATATGGTATGTTAATGCCAGTCATCTTCTTTTCCATCACAGTTTTGTGCAGGGCATTCTAAAATGTATGGAGAAAAGTCTGAGCTATAAAAATGTGTCTTATTCTGTAAGTACTGATATTCCCTGTTCACAACACATCTTTTGGTTCACTCAGCCAGTATAAGAGACATACCAAGAGAGATTCAGTTAAACAAAATGATTGGTGGGAAATGGATAACTGAGAGTGAAGCAGTTTGTGATGAGCAGACACTGAAAAAGTTGGCATAGCTCGTCATAGAGACGTTTGGGGGGGGGGGGGGAATAGGAAAAGCTTTTGTGAAACAAGCAGTTTAGTGCTTCACGAAAGAAGCATGCCCAGTCTTAATTTGTAGCACTAATTTCCATAGGAGGTTAGGCAAAGGTGGAGACTCTTTTCCCAGAGGTGCAAATTATGAGAACCTTTTCATAGTAGAATATTTTTATGCCTATAAGGAATATAAACTGCTGGTTTTAGAGGAAGCAGCAGATGCTGCATGGAGGAATTAAGAGGCCTTACTTGTGGGTTTCGCTGTGATTTTGGGCCACATTAGGTATCCTTTTTTCCTTCTTCCCTCCCTCTCCTTCTCAAGAGAATCTGATTCTGACCACTGCTGGAAATGGTATTACTGAGTATTTAATCTTAACATGGCCCAGTTAGAACATCCTCCTTGACCTTATGAGAGATACAGTGGATAGAGTTTAAATCCATGTTTATTACTGATTGCAGACAGACTGTTCTGCTTGAGCGCTCTCGAAATTTCTCCTCAGAAATTTAAAATAAAATTTAAAAAGTCATTCTGATGACCATGTTATATTATTATATAAAAGTGACACATTTCTTCATACAACTCAAATGCCAGCTGACGATCTGCCTGGTCAATGGATTTAAATATAGGCAGTGAGGCTTTTGGAACCTTCCTTTAGATTGTTATAATCTTACTTTTTAATTTAAAATTAACTGTGGAACTTACAGTTTTTAATGTGACTGAATATGTAGGCAAATGCTTGTTCTCCTTGCAAACCTGACAGTCTTTTACAAGTTTAATCTTTCTCTTTCCAGCATACCATATGGCCAGAAAAATACCCTGGAAGAAATAAGAACACATATTGTATGGCATTAGTAGTTAGTGAACCCGCATAGCACCTTAACTTCAAAAGCTGTTGAGGAAAGAATCAAGTACAGCCAGTGCTTTAAATTGTAATTAGCTGTATGCCTTTTTCTTAAAAATATGTGGCTTGACATTTCTTGGCGTTGTTCTAGACACTAGTTCTTCACAGTCATCATCTTGTTTTGTCCTGTAGTTGCTTATCTTCTTTACATATTATTTCATTAATTATTAATTTAAAAACTCTTTTTATCATGGTAAAGTAACTGAAACAGGCTCAAACAAGATAATAAAACTTCAACCTAAAGAGAGACAATGATTGATGTCAGGATAGATTTGCAGTAATACATCAATAAAATATAAGTGTTTGAAGGTACAAATTTTACTGAGAAATAAAACCAGATCAGCCCAAAAATATAATATCTAAAAAAAGAGTGAACAAATATGAACCTAAAAAGGAGAAAAAAGAGTGGAAAAGTAGAAATATGATGAGCTATACTTAAAAGCAAGGAAGCAATTAAAAAATTGAAGATATTTGAGAAGTGAATATGTCAAGAAATGTCATAAAAGAAAGAAGCCGAAAGTTTTTGCTTTGAATCTAGTGTGGATCAGCTGACAAAGATGAAAGTTAATGGATTAGAGAGCTGTCATAATTGAGAAATTATAATTTATTTTTACAGTTGCTATTGGATACTGATTGTATAAAGTGCTCCTGTTCTTCAGATCTTTTACAAGATCAATAATACCATATTTTGGTAATTTTTTTTTCTGATGCTTAGTCTTCAAATATCTATATATTAATCAGATTTTTCTTGCAGTATCCCTCAGAGGATAAGTAAGTGTTCTGTCTTATAGATTGGCAAAACAATATAGCCTGTGTCCTTCACAGGTCTTTGGGTGATTTCCCTTTGAAATCAATGGGACATGACTGAATCAAGGAAGTAGGATTTAGTCTTAAGTGTCTTCCGATAAGCTGTAGTATAAGCCAGTGAATAAAAATGGAATGTTCAGTGTTACACTTTTTTGCCAAAGCATTACCTCACATGAGAAGGAAAAACAGGCAAAAAGTTACTTATTAGAAAGGTGTCTACGTGTGGTGAATTCCTCACAGCAGTAACTGCTATGTTCCTCAGTGACCTAGTTTTAGGTTTTATTTAGATTATTATTTGATATGTGCTGCATTTATTGCTCTTGATCTTTGTTTTGCCCTGGAGAGATAAAAACAATGGGAAGAATATTGGATCAAGACTATTTTGATTTTTTTCAGCAGGAGCCAGAGAATGGGGCAATTGAAGATTTTGAAAACATCTGTAATAATGCAGCTATCAAAATAACTATCCTATAAACCTATGCTGAGTTTGTGCTGTTAGGAAGTGTAAGAGGAAAATGAGTCTATTCCTGGCTAGAAAGGATCAAAACTAAAAGTGAAAGAAAACTGCTTTTGAGAAAATACTGCGGATAGCAGAGCAGGAGAACCAAGTGCCAATACCTAATGCCCAATGCCCCAGTACAGAACCTAGGAATAACTTTTGATCAGGGGAATCTCAAAAGCAGCGTTGAGAGTATACTAGTGCTTGGTGTGGTTTTAGCAGAGCTTTTCTTGAATTAAGAGAGAGAGGAAAAGAAACCAAACCACAGCTCTGGCATTGCTGCAGATTTCTAATTTACAGTCAGCCTTCTGAGCTGCCGTAACCGGTGGCCTGTCACGTACCTGGCTTTTCAAGACAACGTGGTGTTCTCTCCCTTGCTGATTGTGGACAAAATAGAATGTGACCTCTGACTCATGTACTACATGTACTTTATTTTCTCTGCTTAGCAAAAGTAAGTTCAGACCCCTTGTGCTCTTCCTGAGACATTCTTTTGCATCCTTCTTTTAGTTAAGTAGGAACCCTTGTGATTTAAGGACCAGTTAGTCCTCAGACCTGATAGAGATTCTTGGAAATGCATATAGCGTTCACAATGAGAATGGCTTCTTACAAGCTGCTGCCCCCCTGTCAACACAGGGCACTTAGGTGAGAAAATAAAGACCCCCTGGAGAGAGGAAGATGTTTCTTGTATTTGTGTTCTCCTGTAAAATCCAGGACTGAGATGAGTGAGCTTTCAGGCAACTAACATCCTGCCACTTCTTGGGCTTTGGCAATTTGTCGCCTTAATTCTCTGTTCCTCATCAGCACACTTCTGTGTTCCCACATTCTTACAAGGGTTTCATAACATCCCTTTTCTCCCAAGGCAAAAATGAAACAGTTTTTAAACCTATGCAAGTGTGTATACATTTTCCCTTAATAATCCTGTTTTTCTGTCTTCACAATTAAGTTTGGCCCTTCCTTGTGAAGAGTTGCATCATTTAAATACTACCAGGAGGAATGTTTTTTCTGGTAACAATTCCACCTGTGTTAAAGATGCTACATTTACAGTATGTTTTAAATACCAAAAGGAAAACAGTGTTAATTTAATTTCTAGTCCAACAGGTATGTTGTACAGCCGGTCTGCTCTAATTCCTGTTCAGTGCGAGATGCATAACTCTCATGACTAGACTTCTTCCTACCCACCCCTTTAATGTGATTGTCATGTCTTCATTAGAGAACAATTACTTCTGTGCTAATACTCAAAATGACTCAGCCTTAGTTATTAGCCTGTTTTGCTCCTCTTGTCACAACAAGTTAAATAAAAAGCGTTGCAAGGGATGTGTGGTAAAGTTGGAAATATAAACCAAAGACAGCAAGAAGGGACTATGTTTTGAAGAAGTGTCAGATTAGTAAGAAAAAGTTGATTTATTTTTATTTACACATTATATTTTTATGAAATGCAGTTGGAAATTATTGTAATAGTGAAGCATAAACGAGACCTATGTATGCAGGTGGGGCCTTAAAATTGCTGCCTTTGATTTTTTTGAAGGGCCTGGGAATCCAACTATATTCTAAAGAGAAAGCTAAAGACAGTGCTAAAACCAGATTTGTTCAACACCAACCAGTCTCACTGACTTCTCCCATTGCTGTTTTCTGCAAGACCTGGGGACAGACTTGCCTGTCTACATCTTCCAAGGCCTGTTTCTGTCAGGCTGCCCTATAAGGCAGAGTGAGCCAGAAGCCAAGGATGGCAGCAGGGCAGACAAGGACAGGAACCTCACCCAGAGGACCTCATCCCACAGCAGACAAAAGAAGTGACCAGGGCAGGTCTAGTGATGGTGACCAGGGTCAGACGATTCCAGTGATAGTCAGCAAAGCCCTTACTGAGGGAGGTCCAAGGACAGGGCAGGATCAGCAGGTTAAGAGGCCAGGAACAGGCTTATCTAGGGTTTAGCTCAGGTAAGGACCAAAGGCGAAGGCCTGAGCTGACAGGGAGCTCCTAGGCCTGCAGGCAGAGGGTACCTGAGCTGAACTTCAAATTTACTTGAGTGCTACTGTTCTACCAGCCCAAGGGCTTTGGAGTCTGATGGCTCTTCAGTGGGAGTAAGAAAGTACCAGTGGTGCAATACTCTGCAGTCTTCCTGCCCACAAACCATCAGCTCTGAATGAGCTTCCAATATTCTGGTATTCTCAGCCTCTTTCAAATGCAGCATAATATGGTAGCAAATAACCCTTTCTTCTCCTGAATTCATGAGTTTCTGTGGAGTTGAAAGGCATTTAATTTTTATTGTCTACTCTGTGATGCAGATGTTGTTCAGGTTATAATAGTCTCTGGCCATACAGTGCTATAGTTAGAGCTGTACAAAACTTGCCACTCCAGTCCATTAATTCTTAGCCATTGTCCATGCTTTTCATGCCTGTGGTCTGCCAGAATGAGCGTCCAGTCCAGAAAGCATGTTATAGTATATGAAACTCCATATTGTGTAGATGAAACAGGAAACAGCCTCAAGCTGCACCAGGGGAAGCATAGATTGGATATTAGGAAATATTTCTTTAGCAGAAGGGTGTTCAGGCATTGGAACAGGCTGCCCAGGGAAGTGGTGGAATCACCATCCCTTAAAGTGTTCAGAACCTGTATAGATGAGGCCCTCAGCGATATGGTTTAGTGGTGGCCTTTGACAGTCCTGGGGTAACGGCTGGACTTGATTGATTGTAAAGATCTTTTCCAACCTAGCTGATTGTATGATTCTATGCAAAAAGGGATAAAGGGTAATACATTTGTATCATAATTGCATATCTATAAGGAAACTTGAAACTGCATGTGTAACATTCACTTTAATGTAGGATTATTTATTCTAATGGGACTCACATAAATCATTATTTTAAGATTGTAATCTCTTTCATTCCATACTACTTAGTTACACAGCCTGGTCTTTCTTAATGTTACAAGTATTTAGTGCTCGTTATTGGTGTTACATAAATAATAAATGGTGTTTGGGTGTAGTTTTATGTTTCCTGGTAATCTGTTCTCTTTAATGTGCATCTGTTTTCAGTGAATATCAAATATCTTTGCCCTTCTGCTTTCCCAAGACTGACTTCAGGGTTGTTATTTCACCTGTGGTGTGCAGCAGCCAAATGAGCAATTGGCTGCATTGTTGCTGTGCATTGCTATCATTACAAGTGCAGCCCTGTAAAAGGTTGCAGGGGCTGATTTTTGAGCATTGAGCCTGTGGTGTTGATGCTGATGAAGGCACTAACTGAAACAGCAGAACTGACTGTACAATGGTTTGGTCAGTTCTATCTCCTTTTGTGGTACCCAGTACACACTGTGTACCTTAGTATGCAGTAGTATTTGGTGCTGTTTTGGAAAATCGGATACTATTAGAAAAAGACTGTGCTTGACAAAATTGTAGTCAGATGAAAGCAGTACATCGCAACTCATCATAATTTCTGCAGACAGAAAGCAGCCATAACCTTGCTTTAAACGTTGAGAAGGGCTGTCGAATGCAATAATATTGACAGAATTGTTATGAAATGGCTGTTGCTAAAATAACTGGTTTAAGTAGTTTATGATTTCATATCTCTTGCTTACAACTTGGACAGTAGCATTGGACTTTTAAAATGAGAGTTCTCTGTAATCATTTGCACTTGCATGCCAGTTCCCTCCATTTCAGGTTCCGATTGCTTGCATCCAAATAGTTTCTATGCAGTGTTGTGCAAAACAGCTGATATTCCTATGTGGTCAAAGACAAGAGAGGAAAGGTACATGTAATGGTGGAGTTTGATTCCTAGCTGTGTAACGTATGGCCTGCTTTGATTTTTGTTTTGCCTCATCAGGACAGTTGCAAAGACTTATCCTCAGTCTCCTAAAAACACTAAACAATATCCAGCTTCTCCTGTGAAGCATCGTGCCACTTCTAATCTCAACCAGGAAACTCCTAAAAAGAAAGCAGACAAGGAGAAAGAAAATGTCAGTCATCCAAAATCCCCAGGAGCCCACACCGATGAGGCAGGCCAGATGGCTTCTGAGAAACATGTTCCTTCTGCAGGAAAGACTGAAAATGTTGAAGGTGAGTCCTACTGCTAGAATATATTGCAAGATACCATGGGTCCGTGGGGCTTTTAAACAGTGATGACATGTTCCTTTCATGAAACTGCTCAGTCATAGGGTCATGAGAGTCTGTAAAAGTAGATATTGTAACCAGTAACTAGATAGTTTTCAGTAGGGTTACCCATGCATGAAAAACTCGTTGTTTAATGAGGATGTGAAAATGCTGAAATCCAGGGATGCCCTTACATATCCCGTATTTGCTGAGTTGTCCTTTGGAATGCTAGGATGTCATACTAGCGTGAACCAGGCCCATTTCAGCATCTGTGTGAATGTGGAAGTTCTGGGCACTCTCTTTGTTCCCTGCCTAACTTTCCACCCTTGGTTGTCATCTCTTAGGGAAGATCACTGTAGGAACAACTGATGCAGAAGAAGCAGCAAAAATTCTAGCTGAAAAAAGACGACAGGCTCGCCTGCAAAAAGAGCGAGAAGAAAGAGAGAGACAGGAGAGAGAAGAACGGGAGAGGTATCTCTATTGATTTGTGAAAATCATTATCTAATAATTTAACCTATATCACTGAAGATGCTTGAAACTGTGGTAGTTTTAGAATCAATGTGGGAGTTCGCATGTAAGTGTTAATGTCTTTCAACTCAGACTCATAATTCATTAGTGTCTTCTGCAGTCTTTATTGCTAGTGAAGTTAGAAAATAATAATTTGGCTTCTTTAAGAAGCCTGAATAAACTATTACTTATCCAGATACTTCACTAATATCTACACTGCAGTGTGGACATTGTATCATTCAACAAATCAACCTGCTCAACTCTGGTGTAGGCAGTTGAAGGCTTTTAGAGTGAGCATAATGAAGATTGGTGTGTCTAAGTAGTGAAATTCTGTCTCTGTTCTGGGAGCAAGCTTTAGGTTGCTTTCCACATGGGATACTGGTTGCAAGTGTCAGCAGATCATGCCCTTCCTTCAAGTCCCTAATGTAAATCACTAACTCTGCATGTCTAAATTCAACTTTGTCTGTTCCTATTGAAAACATGAAGGCGGGGGATCACCAGTGCCTGCACGTTTGGCACTGAATCCCTGATATGCAAGGATAAGAATGAGCACTTGACAAAACAGCTCTGGCATGTAGTGACAAAAGAGCATGATGTCCCCCAGTAGGGCAGGGAGCAATACAAGTAGAATTTAGACCCATTCTTCCTAATGTAACACTTTGTTTTGTGGACTTTTGTTTTCTGCTACTCATCCAGTTTGTTAATCCTTTAGCTGAAAAAAAGGAAAAAGTATATGCTTATCTATAGATATCTGCATTCTGGGTGTGAAGCACAGGGAAAGAGGGATGGTTTTATTATTGAAACTTCCTTTTATTCTTGAAGCTCTAATTCAGACTAGAATGGAAAATTTTCTTTGGTCACACCTCTTTTTTCAAGGTAAATTAAAATTTTTATGAAATACTTTAGGCAGTGAAAATAAGATTGGAATAAAAGCTTGATAGCAACCTGAATTCTAAGTATGTGCTCAACCTCCTTGCTGTATCTTGGCATTTTTCTTTAAAATGTGTGCTGAGCCATATATTGTCAGTTCCTGCTGATTGTGTGCCATACATATAATAGAATTCATGTTAAACAAGATTTTGCCTTTTAAACATGCTGTTACATTTTTTGCAGGCTTGAAAGAGAAGAACAGAAAAGAAAGGCAGAAGAAGAAAGACTTCGTCTAGAGGAGGAAGCTCGTAAGAAGGAAGAGGAAAAAAAACGTGAGGAAGAAGCAGCTAGGAAAAAAGCAGAAGAGGAAGCCAGAAAAAGAGCTGAGGAAGAGCAAATCCTAAAGGAAAGGCAAGAAAAAGAGCTCCAGGCCAAACTTGAGAAACAGGTACCATTTCAAATGCAAATGTGAAACTTTTTATATACGTATATATGTGTAAATGTATTTATATATACACATACTTTATAGCATCTGGTAATATGCCTGAAATAAATAATGGCCCTACCATATTTTACACATTTTTATTAGAGGGAAGAAGCAGAAATCAAAGCCCGTGAGGCAGCTGAGCAGCTTCGTCTTGAAAGGGAACAAATCATGCAGCAAATTGAGCAAGAAAGACTGGAGCGGAAAAAGGTAGATACTTGCTTCTCAAGATAACTATTTCATTTCTTGTTTAAATACATAACCCAGAAAGTACCCAATAGTTTCTAGTAATAATAATCTGGATGGATGTTTATGCATAACTTAGTATTTGCTACTTGCATGTTAGGGGAACATGGACATCAAGATATGTTACAAAATGGAGTTGCCTGAGGCAAATGGTTTTCTACTAGGTACTGAACAAACACAGAATTAGCCTCTACCCACAAAGTTAAATGCCTGAGACAAACAGAGAATGGCATGCCAAGGCAAACCTCGATTGCCGCCCAACCCAGAAAATCACAGACTATTGAGGAACATAACTTTGCTTTAAAACTTACTCAACAAAAGCTCCCTGTCATTAATGGAGAAAGTTAATGTGATTAACAAGCAGGTTTTCTCCCACCTGGCTTGTCTCTAATTGCATTATGCAGAGGCAGCAGGGCTGTCTGGCCACCACCTCACAAGGAAATGGCTGGAGCTGCATAAATTAGCTTTATCTACAGCTCTGCCAGAAAAGAGTGAACAGCTGCAGAACCTCTGTCTGGTTATAAGAAGGTCGTCTTTCCATGTATGTTATTCCAGTATGTTATTTCGTATTCCAGCTGTTTACTGCTGAGCTGAAGGCCTGTTGCATTTGCAGATTAGAATACCAAACCCAAATGTGTTTAAATCTGAAATAGTTTCCTTTCACAGTAGTGCAAAGAGACAAGATTTGTTGGGAAGGTTTTTCATTCGTAAATGAACAACGAAGAAAAAAAGGAAGTATTTTAGGGTAATGCCTTCTGCATTTCCAGCAAGAATAATGTCAGCTATTTCATTTTACTCTTCCATTCCAAGGCACCTAACTGTTTTTTAAAGGAACTACTTGGAAAAACAACTAGATGAAAATAGCAGCTGTTGGTTTTAAATAAATGTCTTGCTCCAGATCCGAGAACAACTTTTAACTGCAAGCACCTGGTATTAAAATGGTTGTCTCTAAATTGCATCTACTGAGAAAGTCATGTTCTGTGAGATCTGAGGTATGAAAGTCAGCTCCCAGGTGTTTTCTACCTTTTGTTTTCTGTCTCTTCTTATTTATTCTCACTTTTTCAAGATAGGCAGGGATGAGGTCATGGCAGTAGACAAAAGGTTTTCTTTTTCTTTTTTTTTTTTTTTTCCCTCCATTATCAGTCTCTGGCATTCTCTGCCTTCTCATTCTCCAATTTATTCTGATTTCTAGAGAATAGATGAAATAATGAAGAGAACAAGGAGGAGTGAAACACCAGAAATAAAGGTATGAAACAGTGTGTGTTTGCCGGTTTCTTTTAGTTTATTACCAATATGTAAAAATTAAACTGGAGTATTTCTATGTTACTAGGTATACTTACCTATACTCTACACCTAAATTTTAGTTGCATTTCTAACAGAATGACAGTGTCACAGTAGCTGTGTCAGTTATTTTGGGCTGCTGCTACAGAAACAGCTTTATGTAGCTGTTACAGACTTGCCTTCCTCACTGTTAGAAAGGTGTCAAGAGCTCATTCCTGGATGTCAAAGCTGTAATTTTGCTGCTGTGGTGCATATTCTCCTTCTTTGTACCAGGCAATGAATTAGTAACTGAGCTATCATGTTAAATCTGCCAGGAATGTGGGATTGAGAACAAGGCAATTGTGTCCAGCTTGAAAGTGATGGTCAAGTTTTCAACTAAGAAAACTATTTGGTTACTTTCAGAGAATGTTTTTTTTTGACGTTAAAAATAAATAAATAAAATCCTATACCTAATTAAGAAGGAAAAAGAAAATCGTCTCTTGCTGTCAGTGACATTTAACCACCCTGTGGCCCTGGGCAGTCTCACAAGTTTTGAATCCAGTCAGTTCTATGAAGGTTAGTCCTTCATCCTTCATACGGTTGACTCGTTGCTTGATTACAGAAGGAAGAGACAAAACCGGAGGTACCATCAACTTTGAATGTGGAAAGGCAACCAAAGGCCCTTGTTCTCAACCAGCCAGGTGAAAATTGCCATATTTTTTGACCTGTTTTCACAGTTAGTTGTCTTTGGAGTTTTGCAATCTCAGGCAGAGCACTGTGTCTTACTGCAGATTTTTTGCTTTCATCTTGAAAAGAACAACTATTTTGCGTTAGTGACAAATGTTAGAAAATAAAGACTTTGCTTTGTTTTGCCACTTAAGCAGAAGAAAGTTTCTTCTCCATTTTGATACTGTACATAACACTTCTGTAAATAAGAAGTTCCAATTTGCCAATAGGTTTGGTTGCTGCAATCTACCTTCATGTTTTGTAGGTAGAAAATATTTGCACACAGCCAAGCTTGAAAGCTTTTTATTGCATTGCTGTAAATCTTACATTTGACTTTACAAAAATACTATATGTATTCAAAGAATTATTAAATAAAATATACATATCTGGCATTTATCTATATTTTATTTGCTTCCCCAGGCAAAGTCTTTTAGTATATGATATAAAAGATAAAACATTCTCTTCTTATTTCCTCAAATATAAATGAGTGGAAAAGAGGATTGACAGTATCATGTGATGAGTCGTAGATGAATCCTGCTGCATTGTCCATCTTCCTTTCTACTTGATCTATAACTCAAAAGCATTTGTGATTTTTTTTTTTTAACTATTTAAATAAAGAAGTTGCTCCTGTCACAATTTCTAACCTTCTTTTATAGAGATCAATGGATTGGCAACCTGCCTGAAAAATAAAAGTTTAGAAAGTGCTGCCCCTGTAATCCCTTCCCAAGATGTAGTTGCTAATGGATTAAAGTCAGTCCCAGGATTTACTCAGCTGGAAGCTGTTAATGGAAAGTCTAACAGCATGGAAGATTCAATGGATGAGGTTCAGTCCATGGATGTGAGGTACAGACTCCGTCTACCAATAGAAATCATGGAATTCATGTTAGACATGTACAAAGTTTTCTGTTTCATTTGTTAATACGTTACTGCTTTACTTCTCACCTGCACTTCTCACAGTGTGGCAGTCAGGTGTCCACTGTGGTGTACTCCATTCCTGTCAGGATGCGAATGAGTCAACAGAACCTCATTTCACTCACGTATTTGGTGCAGGGTGGGAGGCTCTGAAATTCTTCTGTAGTCCTTCCTTACAGATTCCATACAAATTTGCCCAGGCGTCTCAGATTGTTCTGTGAAAGTAGCTACTGTAGATAGCATTCTGATATCACCATTTACTTACTTGTCTCAAGACTGCATAGCTATGATTTGCGAACTTTTTTCCCTCCATACAACCAGAATAATGAAAATAGGAATTTAAAATTTAACAGATGTATTGAAATCAATAAATAACTTTGTGTGTATTAAATACTGTTGGATTTTGATGGAAGAACTTGCAGGAAAGAAGGAAGTTGATAATTTAAGGCTGCAACAAGAAAGTTAGCTCTGAATTTTAAATATTTATGTGGTTTTTCCTTAATCAGTAAGCTGACTGAACCTCTCATAGTGTTTCAGTATTTCCAGTAAATATGCATAAATACATAAGAAATGCCCTACTGACACACTCCAGAAGTCCATATAGCCCATTATTTGGTCTCAGAGAGTATCGGTAGGAAAAACTAGTTAGGGACACCACCTGAGCCCACCACTTCTGCAATGCAAGACCACACAGAAGTGTTATATTAGGGATGCTGGGGAGTACAGCTCTGATTTGGCCACTGATGGCTGTATTGCCCACATGTTTACCCAACTCTTTTTTTCAACCTGCTGATAATGTTTGCATTCAGGACTTCATCTGGCAATAAGTTGACTTCCACAGCTACCACAAACCTTAATCTTTAAGGAATATAGATTAAGAATGGCCTTCCGTCCTAAACAGGGCAACTTCTTTTTGTTTGGACAGGGATGTATTCTAGGTAAAGGCTTGTTGCAGCTGACCTTAAAATAAGTGGTAGTTTTTGAACAGTCAGAAGATCGGTTTGATTGTTGCTCAATGAAAAGTTGCACACCTCTTATTCTCCATCTTCCTTTCATTTGTCTTCTGTATAGCCCAGTTTCAAAAGAAGAACTAATCTCTATCCCTGAATATTCACCCATGAATGAACTCATGCCTGGTGTTTCTTTGGATGAGAATGGGACAAGTAATTCCAAGGCTCTTGAAGATCTCTTGGATTTCACAGGCCAAGCTACATACTCCAAGATGTCCAGTGATACCATTAGCCTAGATGACTGTAACAAAAACTTGATTGAGGGATTTAACAGTCCAGGACAGGAAAATACACTTAATTCTATCTGTTGACAACCTCACTTTTCAGCAGAACAGATAAAGGTACAGTATTGTGATAAATATCTTAGATGTGATAAATTGCTGTGATTACTTACGAGCTTCCCAGAAAAATATAGCAGTTCTAAGCAGCATATGTGGAGAGAGAAAGAAAGGTAGTCTCCTAGATATTTAAATGCAGTGTAATCTTTCATATTTGCAGCTCTCTGTAAACTGGCATCATATGCAAACTGAGCATATCGTAGCAACCAAAAGTATCTGGTAAATGGAAACATTTCCTTTATGCATTCAGAATATAGTGAGAAGAGTTGGTTTTTTTTCTTTATTAATACCCTTTCTGTAAGTCTTTGGAGCCTATTTGCAAGAAGAAAACTATTAGAAGTGGGGCCAGCCTGGAAAATGGTAGTTATTGTTCCTGCTTACTCTTTTCTGCTCCTGTAAATAGTTACTGCATGGTGTAGAATCACTTCTGGAAAGCCTGCATAGCAAAATAACATAGTACGCTTCAGTGACACCTTGCTGTATTTTTTGAGAGAGTGTATTCTAAATTACAAAACTGAGGTCATTAACTTGCACAGCTGACTTCATATTCTTCTCTTTTTTTTAATTGACAGAGGTAGCAATTTGTGGAGGAGCTATATCCCAGTGATGCTACTGGCAGTAAAATATGAGCTTGTCACTTGAAAGAGCTTCTGCAGTCCTTGAGCACTGGATTTCAAATAATCAGAGCTGACTACAACTGTGTCTTTCCAGGGAATATGTTGAATACCTGGTTGCTTTTGGTAGAAACCAGTGATCTAGAGGCGTGATGGTTTCAGAGATGACTTGAGTGTGCATTAGAATTTGAGCTTTAGCTGCTAATAAAGCACTTACTTCTTTTAATTTGAAACTCATCTCAACACCTCACTGTGATACCTGTGCATTTTATTTTTGAAATATTTTTTCCCTCAGCTTTATCATACATCCATTTAGATGTCTTTTTCTTGTAAATAATGAGTTTTGCCCACAGTGCATTGACATGAAATAATATACTGGACTTTAGTTTTGTGCCTATCTTTTTTTATCTTTAATAAGGAGTTATTGGCAACTCTTATGCAGGTGTATAATTCAAAACTATACCTGAAGAGGCTTAAGATACACAACTTCTGGAATCAGAAGAACATTCTCACTGACTGTGGAGTGTGGGAGCTATCCTGTTATGATTATGTTGACACTTTTAGTCACTAGTAGCGCTTACTGGTTAATATTAATTATTTCAGGAGTGACTGTCAACTATGTGTTTAAAAATATACTTGTGTAACACCTGTACACAATGTAGGCAAAATGCCTGGTGTAATCTTTTAAAATATATATATATAGTATAGCTGTAGTAGATCCAAGTGATGAGCGCTCAGGAGGCTGAGATATATGTTAATCTTTGAAGATGCAGACACTTGATTAATACCAGCAGGCTTTCTATCATGTGGAGAAGTATTTTGTCTTCCTGTAGGTTCTACAAAACAAGATTCAGTCAGCAGCAAAACAACATCTGAATGTTGCAGCAGTAATACAAAGGCTAAGGCACACATGGGGAACACTTGTAGCCCCCTTAACATTCTCTAAGTATCTGTATGGAAAAGGTCACATTGAGATGTATAACATCTAGCCATTATGTGGCATACAGTACTGACTTTATTTCTGCAGGTGAACTACTCCAACTTTATGCTGGATCTTGTGCTGCTTTGAGAACACTTTTGCCCAGTTCCATATAAAAATAAACTATAAATACAGCTCTCCTTGGACGCTAACACAAAAGGTGTGAAAACTTGGGGGGTGGGTTTCTTTTTTGCTTGGGTTTTTTTCCACTCGTAAGGGAGTTCACAGCATAGCTTGAGCTCAGTTGTAGCCCTGTTCTTGTGCTCTTTAAAGCCAGCAATGGAAAAGTAACCAATGACATCATGTGTGATGAGTAAGGAAATCATATCTACAGCAATCCAGCTCTGCTTATGTTAGTGTAATTCAGAGAAATCCTTTCTTTTGACTGTGCAGTAAGCTGTAGCATGGTATTGTGTCTTCCAAATTAGCCCTTCATCTATTCTCTAAATAGTAAACAAACAAAACCAGTTTGTTTTGCTGTGATACATTTTGTTTGACGAATGTCATATTTCATTATGGTGTCATTGTATAACCTGTAGATTTCTGTATTTGCATGACCTGTATAGCATGTATAAAGGTGAAATACATTTTCATTTATGAATCTGACTTGTTTCTCGGTGCTTTTTACTCCTAGCAAAAATATGACTAATTTAAAAATACATGTTAATTTATTCTGAGGTGTCCTCTGAAGAAGGGTATAATACCGAATGAAGAGAGCGGTTGTCAGAGCCTCAAAATGTTTCACCATTGTTTCCTTTGACATATATTAATTTGTTTTCTGAGGTCTTGCCAATACACTGTGGAAATGCAGAATGGTGGTGTTGTGGTTTAAGCCCAGCCAGTAACCCAGAACCATGCAGCTGCTCACTCACTCCCCCCACTTCCTCCCCCTGCTCCCAGAGGGATGGGGAGGAGAATGGAAGGAATGCAACTCCCATGGGTTGAGATAAGAACAGCCCAGTAACTAAGGTATAACACAAATCA
>JBCJKH010052543.1:7564-56972 GCA_039877255.1 Loriculus beryllinus | reverse complement strand
CTGTACAAGTGCATCTCCTTGGGAGGATGAGACCACTGTAGCCATCCTTCCCACAGCATTTACCCCACAGACTCCAGGGGTACAGCAAACTGCATATCAGCAAAACACTTAAGCAGGTGCCTAACTTTAATTACGTGCTTACAATCTGCGTGCCTGAGAGGTTTATGACCCACTTATAATGCCTTCTGTTGTAAATCCTAATCTTTGACTTTTCCAAAAGAAGGGAAACTGGAAGAGCAGAGACAAGCCTTTGCTCTCGAATAGAAATTAGTAGCTTGTCATGGATGGAGAGCAGCTGCTGTGAGACTCAGAAGAGCCAAAGAGTCAATTTTGAGCTGTTGCTTGCTCCGAAGCAGCTCTGGGCTGAGGTGCAGCTCATTGCCTGTTGCAGTGCCAGTTCAGCCCATGTGCTCTGCCTGCACCAAGGCATCCTGGCACATGTGCTGCTGCACAGCAGCTTGCTCAGTCATGTGTCCTCTATCGTCTTGCCCTGCTCTCCCAAGATGAATATATGGACATAACGTAAAAAAGAGCAGATTTCACAGACATGACATGTTATTTTAAATCTTTCTGTTTTGGTTTTTTTTTTCCTTCCCTTTTCATTCAAGGAAGTGTTCAGATTCCCAAGCTGCTGTTTACACCAATGTTAAAATGCTGCCTATTGTAAATTGCAAATTAGGTCGCAAAGACATTTCAACAACTGGTAAAACTACTGGTTCATCTGAAATTACATTTTCAGGATTCAGAACAAGTTACCTCATCACCATAAATGACCCCATTGTCCAAAACACAATAAGGAACGTCTTAGAAAGAGACAAAGATGACATTATTTTCCTTGGTCTCTATTAATAGAGATTCCCCCAAACAGAAGAATCATTTGAGTGGAGATATATTTGGAGGCAAATAATGAATAGGTCCTTCTAGTTATTCACAAGACTATACTGCTGAGAAAGTTACAGTTATTTAGGTTCTTTTTTCTTTAACTGCACACTCTTGAATGACAGCACATGCAATTAGTTGTTTGCTTTCAGAAAATAAACTTCGTTGTACAAACAATTTCTTTCCATCATTTTTTAATGTGCCCAATTATTAGCAAAATGTTGAGGTGTTTCAGATATGAGCAGGATCCCTCATGAAATAAAGAAGAAATTTTATCTGCTAACACCATTAAGTCATGTGAATATTCAGCTGCATCTGATCTTCACCTCATATGGAAGTAGCTTTCCTGTAGAGGGAATTTCTGTAGACAGATTCAGGCAACATAGAGCTAATATCACGTCTGCAGCCCTGGGACAGAAAACAAAAGGATTTAAAGCTACTCACAAACTTGAACAAGAAGGTTGGAGAGCATTGCTGTCACTGCTGGCAACAGCTACCTGGCTGCTGGGTAAACTGAAGGGTAAAGCAAGCAAGGGAAAGTGAGAGGTAAAAGTGCTATGAAAATATACCTCAGGTCAACCAGAAGGGCTGTGGGGAGATGGTGCTTAAGAAGGAAACATTTTGCAGCAAAGAAGACATAAACACCTCTAGATCTCTGCATCCAACAGGGATTAAAAATATTTTCTTTTTAACTTTTTTAATTATTTGAAATGTCCTGTAGTGAGAGGCTTCAGAAAACAAGGCATTTAAAATGTGTGTGTTCTCTGCTCCTACTGAGAAGATGCTGTACTGGCAATAGATGGAGAAGTAATATAGACACGAAAGAGGAGTCAAAGCTTCCTTTGGTCCCCATCAGCTATTAACAGTTATTAAGTCGGGCAGCTTTTAAGTGTGCCGAGGATGGGCCAGAGCAAATGGAGGCAACGCAGTCTCGTGGCTTAGAGCTGCATGAGGCCAAGCTTTCTGGTTTTGCAAAAGGCAACTAACCCACCAGGAGCACCCTGATGAACACTTCAAACATCCAGTTTAACTTGTTTATGGCTGGCCTGGGTATTCCCAAGCTGCCCAGCTGTGCTGCTGCTACCAACCCGCTCCCTCGGGAACGATTCTGTGCAGCCAGTGCTTGTTGGAGGTCAGCAGCAGAGCCTGCAGGTTCATGGCTCCGAGCAGATGCTGTTTTTCTTGACCTGTAGTGAAATTCCTGTGCAAGTGTTTTAAAGCCCAAGATGTCATCGAGGCCACAATGTCCTGCCTTTCGGGGCCCTCCTTCTGGAGCGTGTCTGTGACAGCCCAGTGCTTGCAGCCCAGCCTAACCCAGTTCTCTCAGCACAGACCCTTGTTTCTCTCAAAACAGAGAAGAAAGTTGCCAAAGTTCCTGGAAGAACCAGTCAAGACTCATCTCAGTAGCTTGCAGCTAATGGGTACTGTAAAGTACCTGTGCCAAATGTTCTTCACCTTTACTATCTTACCTTTTTACACAGCATTTTTCTTTTTATAATGATGTTCCCATTATCTCAGCCCTATCTTCCCATCCCATAGCTATAGGCCATTATCCTTGTTTATATAAAAAATTAATTACAATTGAAAAGGTAGAATAATAAAGGAGAAAATGGGGGGGGGGGGGTTGGCAGCCCTGTTTACCTTATTTATATTGGCATTTTGAGACTTCATCATAATGCAAGATGCACCCCCAACTTGCATAATACATCCTGCTTTCCCTCAGCAGTAGCTCGGTGATACAGCTTGTCCATCTATAATCCTACCATTTTCTGCTTCTACCTACTTCTACATGCAATATCCCGGCTTTCCATCATGACAGCAAGGAAAGAAAATAAATTAAGGAATTCAGAAGAACCCAAAACCAACTCTGTGGACCAAATTGCTCTCAAATCTAAGAGCTGCAGTAAACGATTTGAACTGGCACAATTACTGGCAGCTCCAAGATGTGTGGGAATTTGGTTTGCAAAGAAATTGCTGTTAGTCCCCAGGTTTTCTCTTTTGCTTGCTGAAAACTCACATGCTATTGGCTGGAAATACTTGTACTACCTCTTTATCCTGTAATGCTATGGAATTTTGGGGGGGAAAAAGGCTTGATCCAAAGCATTCTACTACCAAGTATGGAGATTGACACTACTTTTCTTCTGGCAATTACAGAAAATTTCTCCAATCTTATTCTTAAATTCCCATTATTAGAAAATATGTAAATAAAAGAGTCCAGGTGGTAAGAAAAGGCAGAAATATTGTGAGAAGGAAGTTTCAATAAGCTGTCTCAAAGCTCTGTTTTTAAATGAGGTTTCAGGAAAATTACCTGTAAAGTCCATGGCTCCACCTGACTAACAGTTACCTACGTCATCTTTTTGCAGAAAGGAAGAAAAAAGCCAATAGCCATGAACTTATGACTTAAAGGGGAGGAGTGAGTCAGTGAAAAGAGTGCTGAGGCTGCACTGCTGCTGACATTATAACATGGGCATATATTAAATCATATTTTTCATATAATCATCTGGATGTGCTTATAGCTTCCCACCTGCAAACGCTGTCACCAGGTTTGACATTAATTTGAAACATGACATCTCTGCTGATGTGTTCAGTACATATTGTGAATAAAACTATCTGTATACACAGACTGGCTTTTCAATTTGCTCATGAGCTACTTGATAAACCACAGAACTGAAAATAAGACAAATAAGATGGTTTGCAAATACTTCCATCTGCCTATTAAGGCTTGATTAACATTCCCAGAGATGAAGTAGGGAAAAAGAACAAATACAATTTTAAAAGTAAATAGGTCAAACAAATTACATATGGAATCTGGAACTGTTAAAGCATGACAAGTACATGCCTTGATTAATAAGTAATTACCCGTACAGCAGCAATGTCTTCTTTTCTGGCCACTAGATTTTTGTTAGTAATTTAAATTACTTCTGTAAAATGTGGAGGGGTTAAAATCACAGTCTTTGCCATTATCCCAGTGCCTAGTTATTGGAATGTCTCTCAAGGCACATTTTCTTAGGCAAATGGAATTGCATGTGTTGCATGCTGTGTGCACTGCAAATGTATTTTCCAACTTTAGTCTTGGTAATGAAATTGTTACAGAGCTCTTCTACACACTAGACTTCACATAGCTATTGCTACACCCTGATAACACTTTAAGCATTTTTTACCCTATAATAATGAAGAAAAATAGAAAAGGTTGATTCAAATTCCTAACATCAAAGAAAAGACAATGCGTTTGGATTTTCTAAGCAGTCTACATGAAAGTAGTCTAGTGGGCTAATTCTTGGGATGGGTAGAGCTGGCATACAGTATTTTATCAGATTATATTAGTCTCAGCACTCATCTCATTATGAGCTCAGATTATGAGCTCTGGTTAGCAGTCCCATCCAGTTTAACACTGTTCTGTTTCAGGATGGCGGTGATCCCTTGGGCTCAGAGGAAGAAGGACATACCCTTGGTTAGCCTGGACTTCTCTGAAGTCCATGTGGTTGATAACTCCTGCCTCAATTCCTCATTGCCCTCCTGTGCTCTGCTGGATTTTGTGCAATTAAATCACAGATAGAGGTTCATCAGGGTAGATGTGCTAAAAATTTGGCTCCATGGCATGCTGCTTTTTGCAGAGTAAAACTCCATGACTTCCCACTGTCCCATAATACATTTATCTTGTGCTGCATTAACCTCAATAAATAAGGTTCATATCAGAGACCCTGCGATTGTACGTGTGCAAAGCTGACGCTTTGGCATAGATCTGTCAACTCTGGACACCCCATGTCCTGCTGCCTTTCTCTGAGGTATGTGTGACAGGCACAGAAGCAGCAGAGCTCTCATCAGTGAGTTTAACATCACAGCAGAGAGCCAACATCTTCCATGAGAAAAGAAACAAAACAGGAGGAATGAAGAAGAAAAGGGGCTAAAACCTCCCATTTTCCATTTTCCCCAACCCACCTAAAGCCTGGCAAAACAAATACCTTCAAAAGCCTTCACATCACAGTCGCAGCAAGTTTGTAAAAGCACAATTAGGTGTTTCTGGAGGAGTTTTGGGCTGCTCTGCTCTAGGCTGCAGCGTCAAAGCCTCCTCCAGGGCAGGGGAGAAGCCCCACACTGGCAACACTTTCAGAGTAGAAAGTGTTTAAAAGTAGGACTTCAGAACTAAACAAAACTCTTTTGACAATAATGAAAGTAATAATGAACTTTCTTTTTGTGTCAGTTTTGCTCTGTTAGCTACTTGATAATGCGATGCGCTATAAATGGCTTGAAAGAAGATTCCTTGTCAATCTGTGGTGCCTGGGGGTAATTCGAGCTGCTCAGCCCTCACAAGTAATTAAAGATAATCAGTGAAAAATGTGAGGGTCTGTTGTACTCCGCATTCCAAACCCCACCTACAACAGGAACAGTGCACTAAATGGTTATTTAAATTGAATCTTTTTCCAGAGTGATGGTGGGGGACAGGACTCGAAGTTGTTTGTTGGTGCTCCTGTGCTCCCAAAACCGAAGAAGCAGTCAAAAAAACAGTTCCAAGAGGATCGATACTGACCAAAACATGCTTGAAACTCTGAACTGGCTTTGGTGGCTTACTTCCTTTAATAGATTTCTATCAGCAGTGTTTACCTTCAGGTATATTAAATGACAGAGCCAACCAGCTTCATCTCCTGAAATGGGATTAGTTTACCACAGAATATTCATAGGAACAAATAACAGCTTCAACAAATAATGGAATAATAATTCTAATAACAGTATCTATACCAGGGAAGGTTTCCCAGGTACTTAGTGGACAACAACTCCCACTGAAACCTTATTTATCATGAGGAACAGCAAGAGTTACAGGCTGGTGAATGACTTCGAAAAATCAAGCCACTTATTCAGGTGCAGACTCAGCAAGGGAACTGCTGAGTGGTGAGCAATTTGGGAAATCTGGTTGAGACTGTCTTTCATTTCTAGCCTCTTTGAACTCACTGGCACAAGTCCTGCTCGCTGTGCTCAGGGAAACCTGGAGCTGCCAGCTCCAGCCATGCAAAGGACTGCCTCCCATCAAGGTGTGAGGTTCTTTGCATTATGCTGGCTGGAAGGGTGGCAGAAATAAACATGAAGCACCAGAAGCAGGGGGTGATTTTGGATGGGTTTGTTGTGCTGCTCTCCCACTTACAGATGCACTGGACCACAGAACAGCAGAAAGGAAAGCTGGTCTGAGACAGGCAGCAAAGGCTGCAGCAAAGCACATCCTCCAATCAGCAAGGAAGGGCTCTGTAAACCTGCACTTATTCCTTGCCTTTCACTGAGCAGCCTCTGTTTCCCTTGCACTTACTGGGTGTCAGAAAATCCCATTTGACATACTCAGGGGTCTATCCATTGGAAAATGGACAAAACCCCCATTGACTCCATGGGGGCAGGAGAGGCCAAAATAAGACCAAAGAGTTATGTGAGGCGGAAGTTAAATCTGGGGGATTCACTGACTCCTGAGCACTGTGAGTGTGTGAGTGGACAACATGAAATACTGAGCCTCCTGCCCCTTCCCTGTCTAGAAAGATCACCACCGCTGGCTTCGTTTGCATCTGGAAAATGTGCCTGTGAAACCAATCCATTTTAGATGCTTGGCGCTGCTAAGAAAAGCACATGGTTACTGACTTCCAGAGCAGTGATCAAGCCCTGGGCAGATTTAGATGCTTGCTGCCAAGTTTATAAGATTTAACCAAAGAATTGAAAGAGAGGAGCCAAAGGTTTATGGCAAGTAACCCATAACACACCAAAAGATTCTTTATCAAAGGTTTCCAGCCTTCTTCAGTTTGTGGACCTCAAGCAATTTTCTAAACTGTTAGAAAGACCTAGCAGACAGACCAAGGTATGGAGAATTTACAGTTCCTGACAATAGGTTTTGCTTTTAGTAGGTGCTTTTTTGTGGATTCCTTTGAAGTAGCCAAGAAAACCACATCACTACATCCGTGATTCCACAGGCAACAGAAGATCATCAACTTCCAATCTATTTTGTCTAGTAATTGTACGTGTTTGTTTCTCCCACACTCACACTGATGTGAAGTTTAACACTCAAATATTACCAGTTAAATACAAAACAAAACAAAACTGTTGATGCGTTATTTCACAATAAGTAATATAAAACCATGAATAATGGGTTCCAAATGATGTAAACATGTGTTTAGAGTACTGCTTAGAGCACTGATGCTGACCTAGATTTGACCTTCCCAACTATCCACAATCTATTCCTTCTTTAAAAACAAAAAATGTTGCCTAAAGGAAAGATCATGTTGTCTTCACAAATGATGAGTGTGGATTCTGTGTGACCGCAAATAACAGAATAGTGTACAGGTCATAATTGAAATGACCTTATAAAATATCCCATGGAAAAATATTTTCCAACAGACTAGATTCCACTGAATTTCATGTAGACCACACACTTTAATCCTGGTCCTACTGAAGTCATTGAGAGTTTTTCCATTGACTTCTATGTGTCCATGGTTTGGCCTTCATTAACCATGCATAGAGCATATCATAAAAACAAACATCAAAAATAAAAGTTGTTTTATAGTTCCCTAAAAAGCACGCCCATAGGGAGTGCTGGGGTAAAATGCACAAATAATTTTTTAGAGTGAGTTTGTAAAGAGTATTATCCCACTTAAAAAGAAAAATTAAGCCTGAGAAATTTAATTTAAGCCATATGGACGCACAAAGCATGTAATTAATAAGCAAATGATGCCGATTGTTAATATAGACATCTGAAATCTCGTTATGTCAGGATTGTGCCAGCCTGAATTCAAGCAAGGAGCATATAGAATTATGCAATCAATATAATGTTATTAACAGAACATTTCTAACGAATTTCATGTAGAGACAACGTCACATCATTTTAGCCCCAAAAAAGGTACTATGTCTGCACAAGATGCAATTATGGTAGTTCAGACTTCTAATGATCTGTATAAAGACAAGAATGGGCTGCTTGTTACCATCTAAATTGGGGTGTGAACCAGCCCAGTGAGACCTCAAGAGCTACCACCACAACACTCTACGCAGAGCCAGAAACACCCAGACACGCGGGATCCTGATGGGAAATTAAGGACATTAGAGGCAGATAGTTAAAATACACACTGTTCATGCTCTTAAAAGTGAAATCTCCCTCTGCATTGTCCGGACGCAGGCGCGGCTGGGAGCACGCATGCTGGTGCGCAGGGCAATTAAACAGCCCGTCCTTGAAAGTCCTGCAAATAGATGTTGCATCTGTCTAACTCGGCGTCAGCACAGAGAGCGACTCAAGTCCTGCCAAATCGAGTGTGACCTTCAATCTGCCACTCTCATGGTGAAAGGCAGGGAAGTAAATTACTTGGCCTTCTCTTTCTATTGAGGGTGAATACAAACGGGTCGCAGGGACCTGCCGCCGGCCTCGCGGGCTCCATCCCCAGTGGCACCCCACAGTTTACACAACCCGGGCTGAATGCCATAAAAGAGGGGCTCCATTCACCGGGGGCCCGAATGCAAAAGAGACGCCCATTAGATCATAGTAATTATTCCATTTACATCACACAGTGCCACAGTGGGATGTGAAGGACTCATCAAACACTTCTCTTCACCCAGGCCCCGGCTGCTAATGAGGCCCATGGCGGCATTGTGCCTCCCATTTACTCATGGCCGTGCCTGCCTGCCAACAACAGCTCAGCCCTCCAGACAGGCTGCCCCTTTCAGAGCCATTTATTCCTCGCCCAACCTCTGACCTCAAGGGTTATGACATCAGCAGCCCTGATTTGTGATCATTTTTATTGGCGGACATTCAACTCTTGTTTCCTGTGTTTAACTCTGCCTCCCTTTTTTTAGCTAAACTTATTGGTTCTAATAGGCATCTGCCAAAAGACTATAAAGTAAGCCAGAGCTTTCACAAAGAGGCTTCTGATCTTGCTATAAAAAGCCCCACAGCTACTATTTATGCCAATAATAACGAGTAATTCATTATCTAGGTGCACAAAATCTGTTAACCACTAAAATGTTGAACAATTTGGAGCAGATGTCCAACAATTTTATGAGTTTTAATTAAAATGCTCTATGTATTTTCATCAATACACCTGGGTTTTTAAATTTACAAAGATGTTACATGGGCACACAACAGTATTTTGCAAATTGAATTTTTTTCAGAGGGGGATTAGGAGGGGATGATTTGAGCTAATCAGATGCTGATTTGTGGCAAATTTTTTCCCCATTAAGGTGTTGATGCAAAATCAAAGAGGAATTAGAGCTGAGATTTAAAAAGACAGAGCTTTCTTGGGACAAAGCAGAGATATTTCAGGAGTCACTGAACTTCAGTTTGTCTACTTGAAATAGAGAAGGGGAATTTGCATTTTGAAGCAGAGTCATTAATTTTAAAGCTAGTGTTCTAAATGGAAATTAAATATCTTTAGAGAACAGGTTCTCAAAACACATGTTTTTCATAATGCAGTTTGTTTAAGCACAGCGATTTCCATATAGCAGAAACAGAAGCATAATAACACAGAGCATTTACTTTATCACGAATGCAAATAATCGCTTTCCAAAATTTGACATTATAAATCACTCTGCAAGCACATAATCACAAGTTTGCATGATTTATGTTTTTAAACATTTGTTAAAAAAAAATTTAAATACTTAGGAAGCTGATAGTGAATAAAATATAAAATATTTTATCTATGCTCTTTCATTTGGGTAATGGGAAGCTTTTGGCCTGAAGTTAAAAGCTAACTAATTTTTAAAAAGGATGGGTTTACCTCAATTATAATCATAAGCAAATTAACAAAAAAGAGGATCCTGTTCAACTAATTTCAAACTGTTACAGTCACAGATGATGATTGCAGGAAGTGGTTAAGTAACAGGAGAATTTTTATTGTAACAGTGAAGACGTAGTATAACCAGCCATACACAGATAATCTTTCCAGTGCTGCCCTTTCAGGGTTACTATGGATATATAATGGAACAGATTTGGAGCTGTCACTACACAGTGTATCTCTAATGGAATCTGAGGATTTACATTTGTTTCCCAGATAAGATTCTCATCCAGTTTCTCTTTGTAGTCAAGTAAATCATTTTACTCATAACTTTCCAATCTTAATTTCATAATCCTCACCAGTATTAGATTTATTTACATAGCTTATTTTTTGACAAAAGCCGACCTACTTTGTGTAGTAATGCTTTATGATCACACTCACTTCCCTAAATTGTATGCAATGCACATAGTTTTGTACACAAAATAGGGAAATGCATGAGCACTCCTAAATGACCACGCATATATATTCATGCAAGCGACAACCTATTTTACATGCAGATGGCCAGAAGTTTCCCTCTTTAAAAAGCAGGACACCCCCCACCCCCCACAACTCCTCCAAAAGAAAAAGAGAAAGGGAAAAAAAGGGAAAGGAAAAATGACAACAAAGAGAACACCCTGGGTTGGATGCATAGCAAAGCTCCTGCAGCACCAGTGCTCTGTGCTGATCCGTACAACTTTGTGAATTTGGATCTATTTAGATCCCAGATTATGCAAGATTAAAAGAAATTAAAAACTCCACATTGCAAATCAGTTGGGTGCTCTCCTCTCCTTGCAGAATGGCTTCCTTATAAATGCCTGCATACAACGGCATTGCCTTTGCAGTTGGTGGACACTAAGCGAGTGAAGTGGGTCTATGGAGTAAGCGGTCTTTGAAAGTTAACTAGAGAAAGCAAGCTGTTTGGCTTGCTTACTTTGTTACGATATGCACTTCTGCTTAGGGTTTCACCTCAAACTGAAAAGGCTGTGATCAGCTGTGTGTATATTGTTGTCGAGATTAATTTTATGAGGGGAAAAAACAATGATTCTCTACCACATCCTTCAGCAAGACATTCCGCTCTCATCTATTTCACAGTCAGGACTTTCCCCCATGTATTAAATCTCTTTTCTTGTTTTTCTTAAGCACACGGATTGTATAGCTGGATCCAGGAATCACTTCCTACAGCTCCTTTGTTTCCATAGAACAAAATTCTTGATAATATAACAAGTAATATCTAATTAATTATGCATTAAAAGCATCAACATAATAAAGCTTTACTCTTTCTTCCTAGGCATACAGAAAACCATTCTGTGTACCTATGTCTATATGCAGGTGTATGGATGCCATCTCCAATCACCATACATACACTATACACAACTCAAATCACCATACATATTTCCTCCCATGACCAAACTGCAAAGACACCAATGTGCTGCTTTGAGGAGACAGAAAAACTCACAGTTTGGTGGCCTGCTCCTAGCTCTAAGCACATTAAAAACCAGAATTACACAGGAAAAGTAACACCCTCATCCCTGTGAGATTCAACAGGACCATGGAACAGCTGCGTTTGGAAGTGATCTCTGGATTTCATCAGGTTCAACCTCTGTGTCTTGTGCCCAGGGCCTTTTCCAATGGAGCTGAGGGATGGGATCTCACCACCTCTTTGGTCCTTAGCTTGACTCCCTCTATTGAAGAATTTATTCTTTTAACCTAGCTGGGGTTTCGCATGCTGCTTCATGCTGCCACCCCACACCTTCCTCTACCCCATCTAGGAAAGGGTTTACTCCATTTCCTCTCTACCCAGCCATCAGTAATCTGAGAAGAGCAAAGATTCCTTTTTCCTGCCTTTAGCCTTCTCTTGGTGAGGCTGAGCAGATCCAGTTGTCCCAGGTTCTCCCTGAATATCCTGTGCCTGACCACTCCAGGTCCATCAGCTTGTCTTGCTCTGGTTTGCCTATGTCTCTCTTGCATGCAGGAGCCCTGAACTGGGCATAACACATCAGACATTGCCTCACCACTGCTGAATAGAGGGGAAAAAATCACTTTCCTGTAGCTATTGTATTCATCAAGCCTATCACCCAGCCTTCCAATATTACTGTCCAATTATACATAACCCTTCCATCAGGCAATGCGTTAGTCATGCTCGTGCAGCTCTCCTGAGAACAAGGAAAGGATAGGAGTCAGCAGTGTAGTTTACCTTGCAAAACATGATGTTGGAGTCTACTTGGGAATGTATCCAGGCTGGCCTTTTTAGATCCCTCAATGAGATCATGAGATGTTGGCTGCAGAAAAGCTACTTATACCTGGCTTAGTCTGCAATGAAAGACAGAGGCTAAGAGATCACTCTACCTGCAGAGAGAACAGCTGGGAGCAGGAATCACCAAGGCACAAATGCAGGACCTCACTTTACCCAGTTTTAAACTAAATCCATACTTATAAGCCTAACATTGAGCAGAGAACATGGTTGCAGTCTGCAAACGAGTTGTGCAGTGCTCTGCTGAAGGATGTTAATGCTCATCACCATTCAGAGCACTCAGACTAGGGAAAGCTTAATTAAAAACATCTGACAGGCCATGATTATGTTCATACATAATCACCAGGATGCCTATACCTGTTATGCCAGATCTTCATACTGTAAATAGCTATAGGAAACCTCAAGAGGTTTCTTCAGAACACATATTTCACCATATTTTTATAGCATTTGCAATTTTAAAATCAGAAATTGACGTCTATTTTAAATAGGAAATACTAATAACAGGCCTGCTTGGTTTTTTTCCCTACAGTAAGAGCAGAATTAATTTTCAAGCACTGCTGCACATTTCCCAGAGCAGCTACTAAACTGCTAATCTGTCTTTTGTAGAAGTGTTCAAATCCTTATGGTCAACTTCCTCATGCAGCTATTGGGTTGAGTGTTAGAGTGGAATAATTCCGGAAACATCAGGCATAACTCCAAGAGGAAACAATGCAAACAGACAGAAAAGAAACTAGTTTTGCAGTTAAGGCATAGGCTGAGGACCTGGAACCTCTGGATTCTTTTGGGATGCAGGGTGAGTGTGATCAAGTCTGCTCAGTTCTGATACCTCTATGTTTGCCCTCTTCCCCCCAACTGGCCATGTCTACACCTTTTAGCTGTTCAGTGTTTGCATTTGTGGTGATTAGTATAGGACTGTCAGTCCTGAATTACCAATCCAATCCAACGGCTCAACCCTAAGAAATTTGCCCGGCAGAAGGTGCGATGCTCCTGTAAGCTTGTAGCCAAATGACCTCCAGATGGGAATCTGGTAAACACTAAGTGTGTTCCTGGGCTGCAAGGTCCTGGATGCCCAGTCACTTACTCACAGAAGCAGTGACTAAAAGAAAGGATGGAGTCTGGACAAGGACACAGGCAAACGCTGAATCTTGCTCTGATTACAAGGTGTGTCACACACTCCTTGGGCTTGCAAACACTGCTGCAGAAGGAAGATCCCTGAGCAGTCCCCACAAGGTCTACGGAAGTACAAGGAGCTTTAAAGCCAGCATCAGTTGGTTTAAAAACCAAACAACCCACACTTTACATGCACAGACCCTTCACACAAATCCGGTGGGTACACATGCATGCATGACCGATGCTCATGGTCTGCACCACTACATGGCAGGGGTGACTTCACTCAGTTTGATTGATTTTATTAGGCTTGGTGACCTAACAGAAAGCAGAACAACAGTTTAATGTTGCAACTTTCCCTTCCCAGACTGGTCTTTTTTAAATAGGTCCTTCCAATGATACCTGACACTAGACTTGGTTTCTGATTTCAGGTTATTACAACAAAGTTCTGCTGGTTACAAAACAGAAAGTAAAATTTTACAATACCTCAGTGGTGTGAAAAAGCAAATACTGATATTCATCCCAATACATCAAGCTTTTGGTATTTCTAAAGAGTAGAAAAGTTGCAATGCCCCTTTGTAAGGAACACCACGAAGTAAATGCGTTTGCCTGTATCACCAGGGCCAGTTTCAGTAGCATCTCTCTGTGGTTAAGATCACACTATCTAGGTGTTTATACCAAAGTTAGGCTGAAACATCTCTTTTAACTCATCCCATCTTTTAACCTTGACCTAACAGCAGGAGCACCAGATTAATCTCGGAAGTACTGGCATTCATTCACATTTGGCTCCCATCTTTCAGGTAACTTTGGACAAGTTGTTATATTGAATTAAGTAAGTCCTTACAACTTCAAATTTTATTTTAAATATTTTTTTTGTTAATCTGATGCTACACTGCTCATAGCTGCACCCTTTCACAGACAAAACAAATGAGCAGATCTAGTTTAAAAGCCGTATGACAGTGCTTTTACAGGAGACCAGCTGTAGCAAAGCTCATGCAATAGCTCTATTTATACAAGATCTTGTGTTCATATTGTAGGGAGTTAAAGAACTGAATGCAGATGATGTGAAACAGCACTAAAGAACAGTTAAATTAAATGCCATAACAGACTTTTGATATTCCTATTTCTTTTCTTTGGTCCACTGTTTCATCTAGCTATCCTTTCAAGCCATATTTTAATCACCAGCATGACAAAAATGTAATACAGGAAAACAAATTAAATGTTTTAAAATTTACTTTAAAAGCACACACATAGAAAGGTTCTCATCTAGCGTCAGATGAATTTTCCAAATAAAAGAAGAAAATCTTGAGTTAATGACCCAGTGTCTTGCTTAATGAATGATTGCAGGAGTGAATATTTTCAGTCCAGTGCTATCCATCCTGCCTGACCAAGCCTTGCAAAACTTACTTGGCAGTACTATGATCTGATGAGAGCTTGTCAAAATCTCTCATTGGAATATTTTCAGTACAAAAAATACCTTTCAAATGAAGTTTCCATTTCTCCCCAAAAATCACAGAAGTTGCATTTTTATTTAAGGTTGTGTGAAAACCTCAAACACTGAAGTTTGGAAATCCAGAAGTGTGGTGCGTGATTTGTCCTCCCCCATCCCTCTGCTGAAATGCTCTTACAGAGAGTTTTGCCTTGGAGTTACAAAACATGCAAACATGGTTTTGACTCTGTTCCATCAGGGAAAATGCATTCAAACAAAGCATTATTTTTTTAATTTTCCTTTGACATTCAAACAGAAGATATGGCTGAATCCAAACAGTTCTCTGGCTGGCAAATTGTCGTTCTCTAATGAAATCGCAGACATCATATATGCAAAAAGGCCACTTCTATCATACAGCAGCACTTGGCTGATGCTGTAACTTTTGGAAGTTGCAGACTGAAAACAAACTAGCTCTTTCCTGGCACCGACATTTAACAAACGTTGCAGTCCCAGTTTTGTAACTCTCCACAATCTGTGCTAGTAAGAATTAATGAAATACCTGGGCATAGTAGTCAGAAGGGGAATTAAGTGCCCAACACATTCCAGCAGTGACTATCGCCACACCCTTTTCTTGACAACTGCTAAACCTCAAAAGCCAATAGCAGAAAATTTGTCATTCGCGTTTCTTAACATGCAACAAAACAAAAGAAACAGTCAAACCAGAAAAAAAGTCATAGGATTCAGCCAATAAGTTGCATGTGTTCAGAGGGAAAAGCTATAATAGAGCAATCGAATGCCATAGAATCTTGTCTTGATTGCATAACATTTATTCTTTCTGGCAAAAGCTGAAACTCTAGTCCATGCATAGAAAGTGAATTTACTGAAAGGAAAAGAGAGGCAGTTTGGTGCTTGAGGTGCCATAAACTGTCCTTCCTGGCTGAAGATTGAGGATTAAGCAAATTAAAGTTCAGTCTCTCCTAACACAGTCACACATTTTGTTAGCTTTTAAAATCTTTCTATTGTAAACCATTTCTCCAAAATACGTGGAGTCAAATACATTTAGGATGAAATGCTGAAAAAACAACACTCATTATAATATATCACAATAAAATAACAATAGTCACTGACATCTGTTAAATGTTAGTGTCATACAGTGCACTACACTATTCTGTTTTGTGAAGGTTTCATTTAAATTGAAGAATAGCAATCACTTTATACTGGCTCTCCTAAGGGTGAAAGTGTAAGTGAGGTATGGTGTTTGGAGAAGACTGCTGAGATAGTGCTTGCAGATGTGCTGCACTGAAGGATGGTGAGATGTGTTTTCAGAGAAATGACTGAACATGGGAACCATAAGGCTCAGAGCACATTTTAATTGTGTTATTATAAGGGAGGTCTTATAGAAGAAAAGTAAGGTCTGAGACAGGATTTGAAGGAAACTGCAATACAAAGGAAAGCATTAAACCTAGCATCAGCTGCAAGAGGGTTATTGTTATTAACAACGTTCACAACCATTCACCCTAGCTGATCAGCTATGGCAATGGGTGGCTCGTGAGCCCTCTGTCTTGCCCTCTGCCAGTCTCCCCTATCCCGTGGCATAAGGTTGCAGACTCAGAGTAGACAACCACCCCCAAGCAGTGTAGTTCCAGAACCCCCTATAGGAGCTTTTCTGCTCCTGAAGGGAGTTTCATAGAGGGGAGGAATTGCCACTCATTAAATGAAATAACAGGAAAGAATAGTTGACTTTTCAGGTATAGACTCCTGAACTAACCTTGGAAGCTTTCCATTTGTAACAATACTTTCAATTTGGGGATCCTAAATTTTGGACGTGAATTAAGAAAAGCACTGTCAGGTGCCAAAAAAGCAAAGATTTTCCCCACAGGGACCATCTTTAAATATTCAGAGATTTTTGTGATGAAGTCACACATTTCACAAGAATGTTACTTTGGTTTGTCATTTTTAAGAAGTCATTCTATAAACCTAAATTAATTCCTCATCATGACCTACCATCAGCTGTCAAAAAGGTACTTATAAATATGTATATGAGTTTTCTTCCTCTTTTTTTTTCTAACAGTAAGAAGGTATCAATGCTACAACTAATTGGGCTAATTTGCATCAAAGACTATACATAATTAATTTGTTTGTTAAAAGCTTTCAGCATTTCTTACAGGAAGTGCAAGAGATCGCTGATGAAGTTTGAAGAAGTAATTAGCAATAACAGATGTCAATGCACATAATTGTAAAATGAGACCAGAAAAGGTACTGGTAGAGTCTAATCTCGTAACAGTTAAGATTTGATAGAAACCTCTGCTTAATGATATTTATAGACAACTATGAGCATTTCTTCTTTCTTCATTCCAAAGAGAAAGTTCATTTTCACCATGAAACAAGAGCCTGTATTTCTATTTCTGTTTAATATAACAATGAAAATAAATTTGCCTGCACTCAAACATGACCCGGTCACAGATGTCAGCCACTCATTCTTGGAAGAGAAAATGCAGAACCACAACTCATATGGTCACTAGGCCCTGTAATGAACAGACAAGAGCAATACATACACCTCAGAAGAATGCAGATGGAACCATAACATTGCTGTGGTCTTTTCCAAAACAAATGAATCACATGAGTCTTGAAGGCTGGTTGAAGCCACAGTGATGATGGGGAGACGTGTTGCCTCTGTCCCACCATAGGACTCTGATTACCTGCTACACTGAACTTTCCTGGTGCTGAGATGAGTCTCTTCAGCTCCCGTCTCAGTTCACACACTCTGATGCTGTAAATTCTGGGTGTGAACAGCTCTCAGGATTGTGTTAGGAAAATAACAGAAGTGCTCTTTTGGTTGGGTTCATGCAAGTTCATTGCTGGATATTCTTGCACAGGGCCCCCCTCTGAATATACCACGTCAAGCTGCGGCATTTGCTGTGACTCAGGTCTTTAAAAAAAATTGAAGGAATAATAGCAGATCTCCTAGTTATTCTCAGCACTGCTGTGCTATTGGCCCAAATACACCATCCTAATGAAACCTTTCACTGAAACTACTCCTGCTTTCAGCACATCTCGGTCCAGGTATTTTTGTGTGGCTTTCAAGCATTTTTATAAACACTTTATGGCTGTAGAAGGAATGTGTTCCAGCTCTGGATGCACATCTCCACACATACCTTCTACATTTGGGACCAAGGGATCCCTACAGGGGACTCTTCAACGTGCTATGGCATTATAACTGCCCAGTTTCTCCTAATGTCTTCAAATTACGCATTCTCAATTGCACTATAACACATATCAACAAAATGCCAAGAGTATATCTTATTTTAGCTAACATTTTATTGCTATATGTGAGTTTCCACAACATCTACTAATGTTCTAAAATTGATTTCTGAAAGGTAGAAACTGCTACCCAAACTTGCCTCAAAGGAATCCCTCTCTTTCGAGGAGCAAATTGCAGTTACAGAAGATGCAAATGAAGTGACCAAGATGCTTATTCAGGAACCTCTGGCATGGAGGATAATTATGACCTGTGAAAAGCTCTTTTGGAATCCTATACATTAGGATTATCCTACATGAAAGAAGAGTTTTCCAGTATGAAAAAGGACAGGTGTGTCCACATCACAACGGAGGTGCCACCTTCATTGTCTGAGCGACAGTTTCAGCACAACCCACTTATTATTGTTTCCTCTTGTATCCACTCTTAACAAGATTAAAGTTTTCTGTTCAATAAGCGCCTACTCTTCTTCACCAGCGGTATTGTATTAGCATGGTTGGCATTCCACCAAGGTTTAGCAACTCTTTCTAAATAGGTTTTAATAAAGGACTTTGCAAAGATCATATAACTAGACAGAAAGAGTGTAGATAATCAAATTACTGGCTTTCAGCACATACTTAGCCTTCTTTGCATCTAGCCAAACAAGATTTCACATCAAATGCAGGAAAAATCCATGCAAATAAGATGCTAATGATTATTAGTAGATTTTCAGTTTTATGAGAGGATGCCTTCTGACAGGCACCCAGCATTTGCTCAAGTGATTTGTCACCTCATTCTACAGCAAATTTGAGCTGACTGTATTCATGTTTAAAGTATTTCTGGAGGTATTTCAGATTAATTACTCCTTACAGCACCTCTGAGCTTATAGACTAATATAGTAATGGTGCTCATCTAAGGTCACCCATCAGTCCATCTACACCAAGATGTGTGTTAAAAGAGTGATTCCCATCTAAGACCAAGACAATGCGCCATACTGAACACTCCCAGGTTACCCCTGGGATGAGTTTTACCCATGGTGCTTGTTCAGCACCTTCATGTGAGCCTCCATTCTCACTCATTGTCTTGGGAGGACCAGACACAGCTGGAGCTCCCCACATTTGCTGGCAGACAGCCTGAGCTCAGGTCTCCTTGGCAAGCTGCATGATTTGAGTGGAGGCTGTCTAGCTACCACCCAACAGCATGGACAGGCAACATCCAGCCTCTCCAGTTTACTGTATGGCCAAGACCGTTTCTTTCTCCTCGTGACACTATAGCTTTAATACAGAAAACCCAGTAACAAAATGAGATTAAAAGTAAGGCTTCCCAGTCCCACTCTTCTTTCTCAACCCCTGTAACATATTTCATCTTTTTCATTGTTCCTCCTTGACTGTACATGTTTGTGGGATCCCATTTATGGCTGAGGCAGCTGGCAGGGTAGCTCCAGAGGAGATGATGCCAGGTCTGCATGGGCTATGCATTGGTAAGCATTTGTTTTATGCCTAGACCTGCCAAAAGCTCAAACATGAGGGTTTCACTGCACTCTCCCAGCATAGCAATGGTTAGATTCCTTTTATCTCTGATGTTAATTTTCACGGATACTTGCCAGTTTCTTTATGTACTACAGAGTTCCCCACTTCATTCAAAGAGAGCTGTATTCTTCGTTTCCTTACTCACTCAAATACATTTCCCCCAAAAAATTGCTCTGAAAAGGTCAGATTTTCTTGAACTTGGTGGTGGGAGCCATGGCTTCTGGTAGTCCCTCTAAGCTGCATGGACATCAGGAAGGTCTTTACAATTGGAAGTTTTAATAAAGATGGACCTGAGCCAGGAGCTTGAATCAGACCATTACTAGCTCTTGGAGTTTACAGACTCAGAATTAATGTATATAATTAATTCATGCAAATATTTACATTGGCTATCTGCACCCCCAGTTTTATCAAGTAATTGGCTCTTGGTGTCACCAAAAGGTTCATATGTAAGTGGATTTCACCATTCACAAGCAAGATAGAGAAGACCAGAGTACACTACCTACATCCATGGCAGGATCACCAGCAGCACTAACATACTAACTAGAGCTGGATCCATGTCAGGATGAGGCAGACTATAAACAGAGGAAAACAAGGCTGAAGACACACAATCCCCTCCAAAGCCTCACTGTTTGTCTGTAGGGCACTCACTTGTACCAAATCAGTTCACTAAGCTTCCTCTCTCAAAGGGAACCCACCTATTGGGGATAAGGTTGACAGCCTCATTCCCAGAGATTGGTGCAGGCAAGGAGGGAGAAGGGGATTGCAAGGCAGTTCCAATGCACAGATTTAGCTTTTTGTAAAGAAGGCAGAATTTCGTTGCAAAGTTTGTACCTGTTACTACTCTCTATTTAAAATCAAGCCCAGTGGGTTCTGCTGCACCAAACCTGCCCTTGCTTTCCGGTTACCTCTAACGTGACCTTATACCACAAGTGGTAGGTTGGTTTTGCACTTCAGCACTTTTCCAGAGCTCCAGTCACAGCTCAGGACCCCGCTGTGTGAGGCACTGTTCACTCAGCAGTACAGCTCCCTCCCCAGAGCATTTGCAACACCCAAAACTTAGATACACCTAAGCAGCCTATTAAATTCTGGAATCCTACACATACTCTGCTATGCAAATGAAACAACCAGAGCATTTTTTATGTATAACTTGCCTGCTGGCAACTACGCTTTATAACAAGACCTTGTATGTACTCATGATAAAAACCATAAAGGATAGACAAGACAGCACGGTTCAGTGGATTTCAATAAAGAGTCTGAAAACAGAAATCCTCGAAGCCACACCTCATACAATAACTATAAACACCTTCTCCATTAAACTCATATGGAGCAAAAGGCTACAGCTACCAAAGGCCAACACTGCAGAGGGCTGACACTCATGCCAGTGGCTGCCCACTTCCACCTGCAGAATCACCCTCCTGGTGGAGGCTCACCCCCCTGGAGGGGACATCAAAGACTTGGCCATCAGCATCATTAGGGAGATATTGTTAATGAGATGTTGAATTCATTGGGAGAGAAAAAGAACACCTTAGGTAATCATAAGCAAAACCTCACTTGCTTTTAAATGTTTTCCCTGCACTTTTAGGTCTCTTCTAGTCTAACGAGAAAAGCAACTCTTAATTTTTGTCAGAGTTCTGTCCAGTTCTCATGCACCAGCTCTGTTGATACAGTATTTGGGTATTACTGGTGAAGGCTTACTGGCTTGAAATCACCATGGCTGCTGACAGTTTTCTTGTCAGTGCCTAGAAATCTTTCTAGAGATGTGCAAGTTTGCTGAGGGAGGGATCAAATTTAAGCTCTTCAAATTGCTTTAGTGTAATCCTCTTCATTTGCCCTCACTAGCAAACTTCAGCCCCCACTGAGCCTGGTTTGAGAGAATTAAGATTTAATCCAGACATCTTTTTTACCTGGCAGGCTTGCAAAGACAATTTCTGATTGGCTGAGAGATGCCGTGGTGCCTTTGATATTCAATCACTATTTTATAATGACTGGACTCCTCTGGTTATCTGAGCAATGGGTGACATTGGAGTGTACTAGCATCTTGCAGAGTGTAAATTTTATATCTATAAAAATATATTTTATATATTTCAAACTTGAAGAGTGTCAGGGCACAAAATTTTCTAAAGCAAATGTAGATGGTGTGGGTGCTTGCAGTGGTCCTGTCCCTCACTGGAGGTGCCCAGGGTACCAGCAGTGGCCATGCTGTAGGTGAGCAATAGCAAGCTGCTCCTCCACTCCACAATCCCTTCAGACACTGGGGCTGTTCTGAAGATTTAGTCTTATAAGGACCAGAGGCAAAGCAGCCTGGGCCATTCTTTGCTGGAAAACTGTATCAAAATCCATCCCCAGGGTCTCTCTGGCATGAACAACTCCAGTGTCCTACAGCAGGGCTGTTTCTGGCACTTCTTGCAGTGCTTTGCGTAGGGAACTCACTTTTAATGCTTGATCATTTGGTTTAAACCAGCTCCAATTTAGCTAATAAATGTTTTCATTTAAGTGACACTTGTTTTGCCAAAAGGTATTCACTAGATTCTTAAAACTGGTTTGTTGGTGTACTGCATACAACCAAAAAAACTCTGCAGGGCCCTTAATTTACTGCAGAGTAAATCTCCACCTGATACAAAGCACCTCTGACAGAGTCTTCTGCCATCTTTTTCTATCAAGCTGATTTTACCTATTCTATAGTCACAAATATCTTTATGACAGAATTTGATATTTACTTATAGACCTAAAAAACCCATTTTCTTATGGACAGCTTATGCCCTGAAAAACATAGCTAACTATTTGTCAGGGAAAAAATACAATATTTTATATTCATGAGAAATATTTCATTCAGAGTTTTGAAATGTTTTGACTTTTCCAAATGATGTTTCAGTTTAAAATTAAGCCGAATTTAAAGATTATAATTAAGATTGAAAACAATAATGCTACAGTGCCTTTAATTTAGATTAAACAAATTTTTTCATCCATTGCAACATAATATCTTTTCTTTCCTGTTTTCTTTTCTATTTGTCTTTCAGGCTTTTTGGCATTGTTACAATGGGAAAAGCGCTGCTAAGTAAAACATTTGGGAAGAAAACACACGAAAAAAGAAAAGTAATTTCAGACCAACCCATTTTCTTCCCAGATTTTCCTTCAGCTCAGAAAAGTATTTACATGCACAGCTGTAACTGGAATTTGAGACTGCTTTGCCTAAATATTGCAGATGTCTTCAAGCACAATCAAATTCATCAAGGCTTGTCTTTTTGCAGCACAGAGGTAGTCTAAGAAACAATATAGGGGCCAAATCACCTTAAGCTGTAGGTTCTCCAAAAAGCATAAAAAGGCATTACATCATTTAAGGTAGGAAATATGTAAACTACTGAGAAGAAATAGGATCCAGATCCAGTGTTCTCATTTCTTGCTTTTGATTCCTGCTGTTTTTGTTACAATAATGAAATATTTTAACTTGAGGTTTCTCACCCAATAGGACCCAGTTAAAGGCTTTTTAAATGACATAGAAGTTAAAGACACGTCTTTCAGCTGTTTTTTTTCTTTCCTTTCCCCTTTTTGCATGTACTCTTTTCACAATTGCTTTGCAGACTCATTCTATTAAAAAATAGGAAATTGCAGTCCATCTAATTTAGTCAAATCACAATTGTATGCAACTTGCATGGACCAGTGGCTGAATTTCACACACCATTTGGAAAGTATGGCAGTGTCATTGCTGATTTGCTTCAATACCCCAGAAGCAATATTCCATTATGAAAGGGAATATTACTATTTTGGTTTTGAGTATAGATGACTTCCTACTACATTATCAATCTTAATTGAATTCTGCTTAAAATTATCACTGCCTATACATATTATAGAAGTGCTGATATTTAAACACTATTGTGGAGCTGGAAACACAAACAGGCATCAGATTGAAAAATAAACTTTACTCCAGATGTTTCTTCGCCAGAGACCCTCTGTTGTAGCAATCCTGGTTGTATCAACTGCCCATCTTGTCCGTAATTGCACCCTAACTTCAACAGTGCCTGATACTACACAACTTACAGGGACATGTGTGATGACCTGAACCAGGAAATAAGGAATTTGTTTGCCTGCAGGAAAACTCCCAGTTTCCAAGAGCCAAAGGATGACACAGGGATTTATATCCCTTGGTTCTCCTCAGTTTTGCAGCAGTTACTGCTGTGAACCTGGAAGGCTTATTCTGCATCTGAATGTCCTGGGTTGATAATCTTTTTCTTTCTTTCTTTCATTTTTAGTGTAGTTTATGTTCTCCTTTCCATGGTCTTTTTTGGCCTAAGCCGTTTTGAAGAAAATTGTAAGTACTTTTTTTCCCCCTGCATTTTATGTCATCAAACGTCTTCTTCACAAAATAGCTCAGCCTATTCTTTTGAGCAATGGGAAATATCCAGCTGGGTTAAGGACCAAGTCTCCTTGCTCAACTCTTACTTTCAAACTTGGTGGAGTTAAGACTTCCTTTTGTATTATCTTTTATCTTCCTAACAGTGACAAAAGGTGTCTTGGTAGCAACATTTTCTACTCCCCACACACTGTAAACACTTTCATACTAATCCTAAGCACCAGGGGAATATCAGAATATTCTTTGTCAAAAGTACTACTTTCTTTGTATCTTGTTTCAGACCTATAACAGCTGCCTAGGAAAAGTCCTTGGATAGGGCAGGCAGACAGTGATGCTTCTCCCAGCATCTCCTCTCAATCAAAAAAATATAATGTTGCAATTACACAAGGAAAAGCAGAATAAAATATCAGATATATTTATAAATCTTCCATTTCACCGGTTTCACTAGACCTCACAAAGCCTGTGCTCACACGATACAAATGATTTTGGTATTCACTAAAATACAAGTATGACTGAAGTACCCACAATTACAGTATCCCAAGCCCATGTATGATATTTTTTGCCTTTCTTTCAAACATTGTGTTTGGTGGTAACTCCCTGTGGTCTTCTGTGTTTTCCTTTTGAATTTTTGGAAGTGAAGGAATGAGATCTGCTGCATGTCAGCATGTATCAGGCTTTTTAGCATAGATCTCTTAATGCTGAGAGAATAGCATCTGAATGTCTGACTCCAAACATATGAGAGTGACAGTTAATTTTTCTAACGATATACAAAACTACCAGGAATGTTTCTGACATTTTCATTTTAATTCCCTTCCCCAAAAATCTATAAATCAAAGCAATGAAGAGCTGCAGGACTAACAAACACTAAGTTCTCTCCTCCTTGGAAATCATTTGAATTTGCAGTAGGAAGGTGTTTGTTATTGCAGATATTGTTAGACTATCATCTATCAAACCTAACCACTAAGTCTCTGGAAACAAAGACCATTAAGTACCAATAAAAAATATATTAAAGTTTCTCCTTCTCCCCTTAGATTATTGTTATAGCTTGCTGAAAAGACACACACAGGTATTTTCCTAATGAATGGTTGACTGAAAAAAGCCTAGTTCAAAATAACTTTGCTGCTATTAAAATTACTCATCTGTTGTATAAAACAAGATATATTTTGCCACAAAACTTGGCATCATTTGTTACAAATGAAACACTCATAAACTGCACAGTTCTTGAAAGATTCTGTTGAAATCTATACATCACCATCCCTAAACCAATTTAAACAAACAGAAACCGTTCCATGATGTCAATACATGTTGGATCAGATCCTATTAAGTTATTTCTACACGCTGACTCGTTGCTTTTCTACTTTGAATGCATTACCTGAAGACTTGGCCACATTGCAATGTTGTTAGGCACAAGTTTCTACTCCTAATGCTAAACTGGAAAAAAAAAAAAGATCAAAGAAAGTTTCAACAGTGAAATTAAGGCATGTGAAGCTGAAATCCGCATTTCTTGCAATGTTTAACTCTTTTGGTTGCAGGCTTTTACTCTCTGAAAGGAAGCACCAGAGGAGAGAGAAACAGGGTCAAAAAATGCGTGACAACTTTTCATTCGCTTACTCAGCACCCTCCAAGCACAACCCTTTGCAGTTCCTGAGGTTCATTTTGCAGCATCTTTCTGAGGCAGGTAAGTTCCTACTTTCTTTTAAAACATAGGAAGGGAAGTCAAGCTACAAACCCTACACCTAAACAGGATGCATGAGCAAGATCTGATTTAATGGTTGTTTTAATAACAGCTAATGTAAAAGGTATAGGCATAATGTACTTCCATCATTGTTCTTTGTAACAAGTCCACCTTTCAGCCCTATGCTATCTATAGATATACAGACTTATGGACTTTATTTTCTAAATCCCCAAACAGGCTATTTTCTTTTCCTAAAAAAAAGCATGGTCTTAAGTGTGGCCCATCAATATCCCCCTGAACCAGTATCCTGGGCTCTGCACAAGTGATGCTTACCTGAACAATCATGCAGCTGCCTCCCACAGAGCAACAGCAAGTCCAATTTGAGAAAGTTATATTTTCTTTCTAGCTGCCCAGAGCAAAAGAACTTTCCCCCTCTCTCCATACTTGTCTAGCATCATCATGGCAATATAGTAAATTCAGCTGCCTAGCCCTCTCTGTGCCTGAAAGGCATGAAGGACACAGAGGAACTGTGGGGTCTATCACATGTAAAATTTCTTTTGCAGCACATCAGAATCAGACATAATCTCTTGTGACATGACATCAAGAAACGGTTTTGCTTCTTTCTTTACCCTAAGCTAAATGAAGGGTTTATATTCTGCTTGTGGTTAATGCCTATGTTTATAACCATGTATCTTTTTAAGCATCTCTGCTGTATCATGCATCACTGCCTTTACGGCAGTGCAGCCAAAAACCCACTGATAACTTGGTTTTCAGAGGTGTACCTGTAAGGATTCTTTTCCTTTCCATTAATTTAACTATTATTTCCTTTATCACTCAATTTTGGCAGCTCCCAGTGCATTTCCTGAGGCTGAAGGAGCAAAGCAGCAATCTCAGCAGAGAGGGTGCCACAGCCATGCATAGCATCAAGCTGTGGTGAGCCCAAAGGTGGTAGATTGCCATTTCCACCACTCCTCAGCAGCACTTGTCATTGGGACTGCTGAGCTGCCCTAACCCCCCCAACAAAATTGGTCTTTGTTTCCCTCCACCATCCATCAGAGTCTCTTGTTGGAGAAGCAGCTTTGGAAAAGATAAAACAATAAATGGGAGCAAAAGGCAATACTTTGTTTCAGTGGTTTCATCATTCCAATGTGGTCTTTTTCTTGCCAGACTGGGTTTTTCACACCTCGGCCTTTGTGCTGCTGGGCATTTGTGTAATGGTGGGAAAGACTGCCATTCCCATCACAGCAGGAGATGTCCACCACACACATTCCCCACCACAGACAGAGTAGGTGAATCTCAATTCTTTTGTAAAGGTAAACTTGCAGGTAAGTGTTTGTTGTTTATCTTTTCAAACCATGTGTGCAGCATGGGGGTTAGTTCCCTTGTCAGCAGGTGACTATTATTAGAATGCAAAGGGAAAACTAGTAGGGCCTCATTTTGTTTTTTTTTTAATAACAATTTCTTGCAGCAATTAGTGCATTAACATTCAAAACAGCATTCAATAAAAGGAGAAAATTTTACAAATAGAGCCTTTCAGTCAAAAGTTCCACCTTTGTGTATAACACAGTCTCAGACATGAGTAAAACCTGGAGTGCCGTCAGGGCAGGCGGCAACCCAACAGAGGAGCCAACTGGAGGCTATCGCTTGGAAAAGCGACCAAAAAGAGAAACTTTTCAAACTGTTGAATAAAAGGCAAAGTTTCCTTTAGCAAATATGAAGAGATTTTTAAATCATACTTAAAAATATAGTTACTCTAAGTTTATACTTATGAGTCTTGTTCCTCATCAACAGATGGCAACAAGCGCTTTACATCCAAAATCTTGTGTGACTGACTGAGGATGCCCACTTCAAAATTACAGCAACAAGAACACGTAACATTTATTTCTATAAATAAACATTAAATGTGTCTATCTATAAATATGTGTTTAAACACACATTTATTTTTATAAAACCCTCCTAGCCAGGAAAAGTATTGGTATCATCATCATTAGTCCATCCTTCTAAACCAGAGTTCTGCCACCTTCTGAAGACAACTGATTGATTCTATTTTCCACTATCGTTCCCACTGTTTTTTGCAATACACTGTCAAGTGCAACTCACCTTTCCTGTCCTCTTTTTGCGTACCCCAAAAGACAGAAACACTATACAAATGCTGCATAAATGTTCTCTAGCCTCAGCATAGTTGGACAGGTATGATGCCATTTTCCCATCTTCTTAATATTGAAGCCCTTTTTATTTTCTCATGAGCTAAGTGGATTTGTACAGTACATTCATCCACACAGAAATTCATACCAAGAGCTGTGTGTTTGTATTAATCAAAAACATGTGGCAACACGCTATACGTGTAGATAAACAGCATGGGTAATTGAGAGAAATGTTCTGCTCAGCGTTTTGCTTGTTCTGGTGTGTCTGTTGCGTTGGTTTGCATTTAATAAGGAAAATTAAACAGAAAAAAAATCATGCTTCTATAATTTGCTGCTGAAAAAGCTACAAATTTTTAAAATTCATTTTCTGGTCCCTACCCTAAGCAATAACTATAAAACACGAAGTTATTTACTCTAGACAGACACCAGATTTTCTTTCATATGCCAAATTCTTTAAGCTATGTTACTCTGAAATTGGAATCGATGGAGGACATCTGATGTAAAAGATTCTTTTATTTAAGTTTAATATGTCACACCACATGATCGTGTCAGGTGGGATCATGTCAATTATATTTATGCCATAATGTGAATCAGCCATGTACAAGATGACTGTACTAATACAGAGAAAAGAGATAGATTTCTTTTTTTCGTATTATCTTAGCCATCTTTCCCCTTTTCTTACCTTCTTTTTAAAGAAGAAAAAAATCTGAGTTACGAGCAGCAGCTAAATCCCAAACAACTTTCTACCAAGCCCAAATTCTTGATCCTAGTTTTGTGTGGGTGGATCAGAGCACCAATAATAGGAAAGCCATGAGATGAAAACGAAAGTGAGCTCTCCTTCCACTTGCTTTGGGCTCAGATGCAGCTATAGCATTTTTCTTCTACAAAATTCAGACCTTGGTTTGCAGAGATCTTTTTCTGACTAATTTTCCCTCTTCGTTACATCACTGAAACACGAGAGGAACAGTATCTGAGATCATCATTCACCTGAAGATGAGGAAAAATACATCAATGAATTGGAAATACTCAGGACCTTTCACAGCCTCCCTGACACGTGGCAAGCCTCCTGGCAGCCCAAACTACCACGACGGGTGGCAGAAGAAACCTGCCTGGCAGCAACGACGCCTGCTATGCACTGGGAAAGGGCATAGAACCAGATTCTGCTTCCACTTACAACCCCCTTGCTCTGCTGAATGGTTCAGCAATGAAATTTAGCCATATGCGACCAACTGATTCAGAGATACAAGTGTATGGCACTAGTGACACCCAAAACCTGAAATCCCACTTGGCTTTTCCGTGCTATTTGCTAAGAGGGGTGGAAATGTGAGAGGGAAAAGTCCCAAAAATTGAATGTGTTACAAAATAATGAATTTTCGTTCATTGTGCAAAAATATTTATTTTTTGGTTTTGCTCTTCACGAAGGAAAGTATACCTGATGATGCAGGTCTGGTGTCAAACCAGGAAATAAAACTGGGCAGAGGTTTCTGCCAAGAACATGTTCTAGCACAGCTACAAAACTAAGGTCCTATGCCTCTTCCATCACACAATGGTTTTCACCTGTTCTGGTGAGACAGACCACAGCTATCTCTTTGGTCCATGGTGCTTCTCACAAGAGCCACCTTTTGACAATGAACTCAGACAAACAGAAAATCATGTGCTGAGAAAAACCAAATGCATATACCTGGCTTCAAAATCCAGCTTGACCATTTGAGCCCACAACTCAAAGACCAAGCTCAGTTTACCAGGTATGAAGTGCAAAAGAACCAGATGCCTGTATTGTGTGGAGCTCTAGATTAGCATAATTTATCCTTAACTATGAAGCTCATTTAAAATACACAAAAGCAGCTTTGCCAGTTCTCATTTAATCCCACACAGAAAGTTGCCTTAATTTGCAGTCAGTGGGGAAGTCGGCTGTTACACCTGTGCCACGGCAGCCTGTGTGTGTACTTCACTACCCTGGTGTGTCTGAACGGATGCTTCTGTGGGAATAAAGCTGAGCACTAAAAATAGAACAGGGGTTAAAAAAACAAGCTGCTTCTAAATTTTGCAGCCAGTTTTCATGCAAACTGAGAGCAGCCCAGAATGTAATCTCAGACAGCCAATGCAGCCCATCCCTGCTGCAAACAGAGCTGGCGCACAAGTATAGCCTTGCTGGACGCAAAACAGTAAAGGGTCTCCACTCCAGCCCGGCATTGCCTCTAAACATAGGACAAGAGAAAATATAGCAGTAAAGTCAAAGACAGGCACATTTAGACCGCCCATTAAGCATCATCTCATGAATTGTTAAATTAATACTATCAGAAACATTAACTCCTCCTTAACAGTAACTAATGCATTATCTCATTCTGGGTTTCAGCAGCTATAGGAAAGGGATGATGTTCTTCAGAAGTTAGAAAGCTTTCAGCCTCGTGAGAAAACATTTCCATCTGGGAAAAGGAACTACCTGCAGGTAGCTATTGTAGTCCCCAGAGGAAAGTAAAACAGAAAAAGGTAAAGTTGTGATATGATTCATTTGGCTTTCAGAGTTGCAGCAGAAGTGCTCTAATAAATGCCTGCTATTATCTATTAATTTGTGCCTTTACATTCAATAAAAACCTGATTCCCAGACCATTAATGGTAAGAGATAGATCTTACACATAGAAGACACACCAACTCTTTCCCACTCTTAATTATGGAAATAAGACGCCTTTACAACTGCATAAGTGGACAAAATTTGCAGCAAGCTTCTCCATAGATCCATGAAAACTAGGTGCTACTGAGTACAAATAAGATATTTCAACTGACAGAGAAAGATACGTTACATTAGTTTATATTTCTGGAGATGATCTAAGCCCTTAGTTATCTGTTACATCAAATGTCTCAGTTTTCCTTCTGTAATCTAATATCCACCTTCAAGCTTGCCCTACATTTAAAATTTATACAGGTTTTTTCAGATGCTGCCACTTTGCCTCAGGCTTTTTAGGTGTTAAGCTCCAGTAATAATCTACACTGTTTCTTTAAGAAAGTTCATCCATTCACTTTAATTACATTTTCAGCCCTGGTTATTGTCCCTGTGCCTGCAAAGAATGTTTCCAGCCATAAAAAACCATTATCTGCCACAATTATGGATAACCAGAGCGTGGCCAGAGGGCAGAAATGCCATGGTGAAAGATTGTACCGCAATTCAGCACAGAATTTATAACTTTCCTCAGGGCTAACTGTCAGCCTGATCACAATGCCTGACAAAAAGATCTAGTAAAGCAAATGCAGATGCTTCTTCTTGCCTGCATGGTTGCTCTTTTTAGTTTTTTTTTTCTTTTTGAGGTGCAGTTTGTTATAACACATTAAGTTGCAGCCACTATAGATGCAACGCTACAGAAAAGACACCACGCCTGATTCAGTTTGCTGGAGCACAGATTTAGATCATACAAATCCAGCACCATGGTTGTAAACACGCATTGTTCTCTGTGCAACCAGGGCATCTCAAAGGTACACAGAAAATACTACTGTTTGTTTGTTCTGGTCGAAGAAGCTGCAGGCTCTGCTTCTGCTGTGTCGTGTTCTCTTTACTTGTTACTGATGCCAGATGGAGACAGAGATGATTTTCCATTGCTACCCATGTTACTGCTCTTGCAACATTAGATCTTTCCATCTCTAATTCTTGTGGTTATTAACATGCAGAGGAATGCCAAACTGGAAGAAATATTAACTTCTTGACACAGTAGTCGAGTATATCTAGTTATTTCTCTCATTCCATCTGGACATCTTCGTCCTAATGGAACAGAGGCTTATGTTTCCTGATGTGCAGGATTTCAACAGAAGAGGGCAAGAAGATCATGAGCCCCATCAAGATATTTGTTTATGAGAATAATAATATAAATCCTTCTGTAACATTTTTCCAGCCAGAAGTCTCACAGCACAATACAAACATGACTCAGAATTATTCTTTCTGGTCTGGCGGGGAAAGAAAACTGAGCAGATAGAAGAGATTCTTGGGTGATGTTCCTGGCATCCCTGATGCCTATGCAACCCCCCTGCTGTCCTCACCCATGTGCATGGCAGCCATATTTTTGGACCCTTGTGAAAGGACAGTGCAGGTTGAAGTTCTTCCCTTCAGCATGCTCCAGGCTTGCTTTAGCCTGTGCCTTGGTGCTGCTCTCCATTCCCACAGAGCAGACGATCCCCAAAGTCAGACTTTGTGCCTGATCTCAAACAGACCTTAACACAGAGGTGATAACAGCAAGAGCAGCATCTCTCATCCTTTGCTTTCAACAGAGGATGTTGCTTTTCTCAGCAAGGAGGCAGCTGCTCAAATATAAATGCAGAATAAAGACCTGGAAAAGATATTTGATTTCTTCCCCAATCTGTCCCTGGGATTTCAAAAAAATGCTGTGCTTCTAAATGGGACAATAATGCCTATGGGCATCTTTTTTGCAGCGTTAGGCATTAAAGGGCTTTTAGAAGCTTGGCTCCAGTGCCCACAGATCAGACTGAGAGCATTCATAGCAGTTTCAGTGTAGATCAGCTCAGTTTCTCCTCCTTTCAGTTATAATCACAGGAATAGAAAATATGGAGATGATAAAGGTTAAAAATTTCAGATAAGATGACAGAGCAGGGTTTTGCTTGGTTCTGGGCAATGCAGTGAGATGGTGCAGCAGGTTTAGCCTTAGCAGAAACCCTTCGACTTTTGTTCTAAGCTCTCTGGGCTTCATTCTCTTGAATCTGACCATTTCTAACTCTGATGTAGCAGAGCTCTTTGCAAAGGGAGTATTTCTCACAGTCTTTGAGATGGCAAATCGTCCACAGTTCCCACCGCCCTAACTCCACTCTGGCATGAACAGGTCATAGGATTTGGCACCTCTGAGTCAGCTTCAAACTCAGTTTCTATCCTAAACAAAATCCAAGGCAGAACTCCACCTCTTGGCATCTCTTCAATAAAACATCATTCTACCTGAACCTCAGAAAAGATAAACTATTAAAGTAATAAGAGGATAATTTAACCTCTTTAATCAGATAATCCTCCAGCACATTGGACATTTATTTGCACGGTATATTCTACAGTAATGAGTTTGCAGCTCAGATTTAAACAATTCCCCACCCTCAGAAAAAAAGCTGAAGGAAGTGGTTGAGACATTCCATATCTCAGGTGCCATTATGTGAATGTGAAAACAAATGAGTTTAATTGGGGAGAAATTCATCCCAGACAGAGGGCTTGCCCAAGGCCCTTGTCTGAGAAACCCCACTTAACTCTGCTCTAGTGCAGAACAGCTACACAGGCACTAGATGCCAATTAAGCCCTACTTATCTTTTTAATGAAGGGCTGAATCTGAAAATGAATTATTGTTTTGATGTGTAAATGATGTCGGTTTGGTAAGGCAGTGAAAGTATTCTATCTGGGGGGACAAGCAAAACTAAAGTGATCAAGTGGTTGCATGAACATACATGTAAATGCTACTGAGTTTTCTATGGCTCTCCAGCAAGGAGGAAAATTCTCCACAGTACTCAGACTAAAACTGCATATTCAGCAACTTGAATCACTCTGTGTCTTTGTGCCAGTTTCAGCCAAGCATTCCTTTCAGAGACCAAAACAAACAGAAATACTTCCCTGAAAACTAGAACTTCGTTTCAGTGTTTGCTAAAATAATTTCTTTTCTAAGCAGTTGTTCATTCTCACACTTCCCTCAATTCCATATGTGTTAAGTGTTGAATGTTCAAAAATAAAGAAACTGTTTTACCTTGGGCCAAGCCAAACATTTCTTTTAACTTTTCCTTAACCTCTCAACTGATGAAAATATTTAGATTTTTTTTTCTTATTTACCAGGATTTTTTTCCTAAATTTAAAATTGTCCAGGACAAACAAAACCGCCAATTAATACAGATCAATGTATGGTCGGACACCAAGCAATTAATTAAAAAAAAAAATCCATTTTAATCTCCTTTAAAGTTCAATTTAAGGAATAATTGTCATGATTTCTTTAGGTTTTGGTAAGCTGTTCTTTACCTTAAGTACTGTACATTTTCCATGTGGCTCCAGTCATGAACAGTGCTTTTTGGAAGACAACATCTCGACAACATCTCTGATATGGATCTTTGGAAATGGAAGCAGTTCTCTTGCTATGAAACAAAAGTGAAATACGGCGCGTTCCCCCTAACTCAAGTGCCAAAGACCTGTGAGCTAGCTTGGATTCCATCAACAAAATCACTAAAGTTCATCAGGTTTTCAAACTCCTACCATTGCATTCATGAATGTGTGAATGAAAACTGGTGTGCAAGACTATAAAGCTCTACAGATGAGCTCTCCCAGCCAGTGATTTTAGCTTCTGGCCTAAAGGAGTGCAGGCACTTGGATAGCTGACTTTAAAAAAGCAAGCCTATAATGAGAAAGCTTAAATACCCATGAGAAGAGGCTGAAAATCACCAGTCCAGAGAAAAAAGCATTCAAAATTGTGGAAGATTTTTATGATATTTTCCGGTTTTGAACTTCTCCTTAACAATGCTAAATAGTAGGACATGTCTATGTGAAAACAATAACACAGATATTATTTCAATGTGCTAGTAGTCAGAACTTCATTTTAGTAAGTAGAACTGATGAATCAATTATCAGACACGTAGATATCTCACTTGCAAGACTGTCATATTCCTAGGACAGATTGCATGGTATAGTTAGACTTCAGAGAATAGCCAAAATGGTCTACAGTAACCAGTATTTAATGGACAGAGAAGTCATGGTCTTTGGCAACAGCGGGTGGAGGGACTTGCTGGTCTTTCTTATCTATGAAATACACTAGTTTTCTGAGATATAAACAAATGCTATGATTAAGGTCTGAGTAATATACATTAATCTATACCAATAAGCCTCTGTTTGTTGAAAAATCACTGAAATGTCATTGGAAAGCTACACTCTTGCACTGCACTGGTTATATAGGTTCGGGGTCCATAGCTAGATATGCTAAATTCCAGTTTATCATTTAAAAAAGACAAAATGCTATCCTACTGCTGACTTAAATCATCCTCATTTCTGCTCCACCTTCATTACACAAAATTCCCTTTGCATGTTTGCAAGATCAAATCCTTCATCCCGGGCTGTAATTACAGAGCAGCTGGAGAATAGGTGCCATCTTCCCTTTCCAGGGTCATATAACTCGTTATTCAATCATACTATTAAGACATTTTCAGTTTTAATAAATGAAGGTGGTGCTCATCTCATGGCTGAGAATGGATATTTTCATGGAAATAAATATCTGATGCATATCTTCACAGCATCTCCTTAAGAAAACCATTATCACTTCAAAATAGTTCCTCCCAGCAAAAAGTGTGATTATGTCATTCGTGTCCAAGCCAAGTAATGACGAGATGATAGGTTGTGTTTATGTTTTTGCCATGTTTCAGACCCAAAGAATCAGCCGCAAAAAGCTGATGAAACATGAACAGAGTTGCAGACCAGAGAGACTCAGTGTTTCAGCCACCTGCAGTAGCGTAAATGTCCCTCACAAGCTCCATTCAAGCTGATTCACAAATTAAAACCAGGTTTTGAACCTGCTTTTATTTATAGCTTGTTCCACAAGTAGGTCCATTGAGCAAGGGGCTAAAAGAATTCAATTCTATGCTTAGATGCTGAAAACCATCCACTTAATGGCAGCAATTACCACTGATCCATCATGCTAGCTTCTTAACATTTAATATCCTACTCCCTAAGATATGAAAATAAGTTATTTTAAGCTCCTAAAATAGATTTAAAGAGTCTCCTAAAAATTCTCAGGACCAGACTCATTCAAAGGTGAGTGGGATTACGTCCAGAAGTTACTCAGGTGCTTTTAAAAATTCCTATTTAATTTAAGTAAATCTCCATTCAGCGCTTCTTGTAATCAAGGTTAAGAAATTGACTTTGGAGCCAACACAGATCTTTGGACCTGCATTTTCTGTCGGCTTTTTTTCCTGCTGTAGCACAATGCCATAGTGCTTCGTCCACAATCATATCCAAAAGTATCAACACAAGATCCAAACTGCTATTCTGATCTGGGTCTACGGAGTGCTCTGAAAAGAGTCTGTGTTGTAATGGGCACACACAGGATCAACTGTGCTTAAGAATATTGTCATTGGCAAATAAAATGGTTTAAAAACTTGACAATTTGCAATAGATTTTGCAAAATATTTTTCTTTGAAAGCATTAAACTGCACATGCTGCAGAGGTTAAGACTGATGGCAAAATGAATTCCATACAGGCCTTGGGAAATAATGTCTCTTAATACTCTAGCTAAGCGCCATTTGTTAACTTAGAAATATAATGTTTGGAATGTATATTTCATATTTAGCGTTTGCAGTGCACAAGAATGCTCATTTTACAGTTTTTTATTAGTACAAACATTTAGAAACCATGCAGAAGACTAATTTATTATTGCTATTCCTACTACTAAGTATTTATATTATTGATGTACACAAAGTTCCCGTCAGGATAGTGACCCTGTAACATTAACTTTTAAATAATGCATAGGTTGGCAAATTTCAATTTATGGTAATTGTTTCTCATAAACAAAGGTAATTAAATGCTGCTTCTGCAGTTGCATATGCAAAACTGTAGGGTGGACCTTCCTCCTGCAGCACTGCAGCCATGCAGCTCCCTGAGCATGAGCTGAAGTGCAGGGATTAAACTATTGTCAGGCTGGAGGATCACCTTTGTGAGATGCTATTATTATATTATTATTTTAATATTTGATTACACTTATTTGGCACTCTGGCGAATATTACTCATTAGAAAAAGTAACACTTAGCTTTTCTTTTTTCACCTGCACCACTAAACAATAATCCCAGTGCATGTCCTGTGATGGGATTGCTCCTGATTTGCAGTAGCAGAAGGAACTACAAGTTTCAGAGGGTATTTGACTCACCAGTTAATAGGCCTACAAGTTTCAGAGGGTATTTGACTCACCAATTAATAGGTCAATTCAGGGCCATATCCTTTGGCCACACCAACTTTCACCAGCTCAGCACAAGGCTGGTAACCCCCTTACGCATGATGTTAGTACCTGATTTCCTTTCCTGCTCCTAAGTAAATCCCTTCCTTACCAAAAGGCACCGACACTTAAGTCCTATCATTTCCAATGAAAATCAAGAGAAAAAACACGATGGAAAATTCCCCTAGCAGGCTCTGGGGAAGGAAAACATAAAAATCTCTAATTACCAAACACAGTGAGAATTTAATTGTGAGCCCTCCCGAGCCCCTTGCGGGCTGCGCTGGAAAGGGAACATTTGCTTCTACAAAACCCGTCTGCCAGCAGCTGGGGCTGGGGCTGCTCACACCCTGTTGTTGCAGACAGCAAGGAAACCATCCAGTGTCCCAAAAAAAAATTAATGTATTATTCTCCTCCTCCCAACAGACTCAATGCTGGAGCCAGGAGCCGTAATCGCACTCTTGCAGTCTCTGAGTCACTGTCAGACAGAGCCCAGCGCGGAGCAGCCTGCACAGTCAGCAGAGGCAGTATGCGCATTGTGTCTGTAATTCAGTCAAACCGGTTTAAAAATAAACTCATCTTCCCTTGGCCCCTTCACAAGCCCCTCTCAGCACACACAAATGCTGCAGCCTCCCACCATACACATGGCTTTTTCGGAAGAGAGCAGCTGTCTTGCATGAAAGAAGCCTTTTGCCCAGGTGAGCCAAAGCTGAGGTTTTCAGAGAAGCCTGCAGGAGTCAAGCATTCAAAACCCATTAAAATTCAATGGGAGAGGAGCACTTGTGCTCTTGGGTGCCTTTGAAAATCTCAACCTCTGTCTGGAGGCTAAACCAAGATGAGGACAGGAGCTTTCACCTTGTTGTGTTTTCTAAGGACAAAAGTAGAGTCCACAACTGTAAAGACATGTATTGCAAGACCCTTCTGTTCATTGCCATAACCACAGATAACTTCCATGCTTTCCCAAAGCTCCCTCTGTGAGTTTCCTCCATATACCAGAGTCATTGGGCAGCTGGAGCGGATAAATGGTCACTGTCATAAAGTAGTGATATTGTGGAGAACATAAATACCTTTTTCATTTCTTCTTCAAACATTCATGCCATATCTAGCTGCACAGAAGTGGGAATTTTCCATAATGAACAATTTTCATCTGTCTCTGACAAAAAAATGGTTGGCAAAACAAACTAGTTTCCATTTCCCCCTGTTATGGCATTTCGAATGAAGTGTCAGAGAAGTTCTGGGAGGTATTAAAGATCTGTAAGTAAATTCTGAATATTTTAATATTCAAAATTCAAACCATGTTGATTACCTACAAGAGGCTCTATAACTTGTTTATGCTGCTTGGCTGAAACGAAATGCTAGGAATAGTTTTCCAGTAAGTGTATGCACTCAACATTTCTATGTATATTTACTGATATTTGCTTACTATCATTATTTTAAGTGAATGTTTCCACCACAAGGTTCAACTGTATGTTTGATCAAGAAAGTAAAAATTCCAAACACCCCAATAAATGAACATGATTATTAACATTATCATGATTAAAAATGTGAGAGCATCTTGGGGGAACTCAAATTTATGTTAATTTTAACTCACTTAAAATTGTTGCTAAACCATGTATTTGTCACTCACACCTCTATTCTTCCAGTAGAAATAAAAGTGCATTTTTACTTTATATAACAATACGTAAGAAAAGAGGCTAATTTCTAGCTATTAAAGCTGGTAAAACATTTCAAGGCTCAATTTTTCAGAATAATAATGTCTGATATTTCAACACACAAAGGACTAAAATGCAAAAATTATTTGTACTTAATGATTGTGTTCTATGAATAGTCTTCAAAATGAGTGATTTTTTAAATTTGTTAAACATAAAAAAGTAATGCTTCATCAAATTGTGCTGACAGTGTTTGTACTGTTTGCATCGATTCAGTAGCACAAAATAGCATTGTTGAAGAGACAGACTGATGCTTATTAATTCAAGCTTTCTAAATTATAAGAAGCAATAACCCTTGAAAATTTCTAAGAGATCATCCTGAAAAGAATGAAGATAAACATACATCACATCCCTTCATACTCAAATAGGAACATTACTAGAGTAGGGTGTCTTAGAGTAATTCATTCTACCCCAGGAGAACACAGCAGCACTGTGAACTGCTAGTCTTCAACATCACTGTAAATGTGAAGCAAGATTTTCAGACATTTTCTCTGGAAATAATTAACAGCCATTGAGTAGAAGTTGCAGATGTGCAAAACTTGGTCATGCTTACGTGACTACTACTGAGCTGAGGCTAAGTAGTATGACTGGGAAAAGAGGTCCTAGTATCCAAGTCCCCAGCCCTATTGTCCCTTATTCACATTCAAACTACCACAAATTCTATGCTGAAATATCACTGTTGACCTGGCCCCAAGGCAAATGCTTTTCCAACTAATCCTGGGGCAGTTATTGCAGCCAGATAAGCAGTATCTGTCAATTTTCAGTGCATGTAATTTCCCATTAAACCTTTCCATGTTGTGTGATGAACACCAGCTGTGCAGTGCTGGTATTTACAAATACAGATTCATCTTCGGTCTTGCTGCAATAGACCTATGAGTTGGTGCTTTGAGGGCTAGACGAGAAAAAGGAACCTTGCCAGAGTAATAGCTAGCTTTATCAGGAGCCCTGCAGGAAATCTTCCTCTGTAATCCACGAAGCACAAGACACCAAAGACACTACAGCCAGCATTACAATGGTGAGACCCAGCTTCAGGAAGGCTACAGGATATGACACAATGGTCAGTCACCATAACTTGGCCAACCACCATAACATGACCCATGAGAATCAATAGGACTTGAGGTGCTGAGAATCTAGGCAGCAGGACATGTCTACCCTGCGCACTTCAAATTAACAGAGATATGTAAGAGCTGGTTTAGCTATCAAAAGCAACCTTGCTACACTACTACTGGGGCTATTTTTCCAGTTGTGAACTCCAATGCTTGGTGCTAATGTGGGTATCTGCTGCTCTACATAACAGCCATCTCTAGTCTCTCTGTACACTAGGTTCCTGTGGTACAAATGGAGATAAATGATATATTCCTGGGGTTTAAGGTCATCGTAAAAATGGAAATCACTATACACAGTGGGGATTACTTGAACACCTATGCTGAGACAGAAGCCAGAAGAGCAAGGGGGGTGGGATCTCAGACCAAACATCCTCTTTGCACCAGCTCCCAGCATTGCATCAGTAACCTGTGCACCTCAAGAGCATTTCAGGGAGATCCAAGAGGGACTGTGCCTACTTGCACAGGGAATTCAAACAGCTTATTACCAAAGCCATTTTCTTTTTTTATTATTACTTTCTTCAAACAAAGCTAATAAATCAAATCACCCAAGATGCACATTATGCAAAGTTTAATTAGATTTGGCACACAACTCGCTAGGAGTAGCACCCATCTGACTTCAGATCAGAGAACTCCGGTTTGATGGGTGGAACCAAATCGCCCACTTTGGAGTTGCTAAATCTACTTTTAAATGCAGTGTGTTTGCATTTTTTCACTCTGGGACCTGGAGGAGGTTAGCTTTGTTTGACTTTTGGGCAATGGAAGTAGTAGAAGAGAATTCAGAAATAGAAGGATACACATTTATGAAGAGCATAAATCTCTTATTCTGCAGGCATGGAAGATTCACAAAGAGTTGGCAGCAACTGTTTCATAGAGCTACATTTCACAGAGCTACTGGGAGCTTGTGGAACTTCCTCCTTGACTACCTGGTTTTCTAAGACATTCTGGGGTATTTTTAATAAACATATATAAAACTCATGCAAAAATACTATTTTAACAGCATATTATTTGACAGAGCAACCTTCACTGCTATTAACTCTCTAGATTTTATTACCAATATCCTGCTTCTCTTAAGCCCACAGTTCCTCAAGAAACAAGATCCATTTTAAAAAATGTAACTGAAATTTTTCACAATACATTTATAACCCTAACAGAGGACATTAAAGAAAAAAATAATCTTAACTTTGTTCAAGAAAAGGTGCATAAAAAGATTATTAAAAAGTAAAAATGCTTCCCCCCACTTTATCTCTTTTCTGCTGAGAGGGAACTAGGACCACAGAGGGCGTAGGAAAAACTTGCACAAAAGAGTAGCATCTCTGCAGCCTGCTCCCGAAGCCCTGCAGCAATCTCCCAGTTCCCCAATCTCCCTTTCATGGAATGACATGTGAGGGAGGCAGAGGGGAGGGGAAGAGGCTGGTTGCAGACATGTGCATGTAAGTACAGCAGAGTTGTGCTGGAAGTCCTGTGCTCCAGACAGCACAACAAACCACAGCCTGGGCAACAATGCAGAGAACATGATGTTTTCTGCACTATGGATGGCTTGTGACTGCGCTGCGTCTCAGCTGTCCAGGGTCTACTTGCAAAGAAGGAAACGGGTGTCAGCCTGCCACTGCTGTGACACACCAGAAAAAACAATGATCCCTGTTAAACAGCAACAGAGGTTGCTGGGCGCACAGGGTCTGATCACACAGAGCCAATGCACTGCACGTGCTGGTTGAAAGGCGTGCAGACTGGAGCCTACCCTCTTACCCTGCCTGCCTGCAAGCTCCCATGCACTATGTTCTGCATTGCCATACCCTCACCACGACTGCAGCAGCTTAGTGCAGGAGCACTGGCACGGACCACTGTCAGACCTGCATTGCACTGGAGAGACATCTACGGACCTTCATGCTCATCCAAACACCGGCACAGCATGGACCACAAGGCTTGCATGCCCAAATAACACCAACCAACACAAAGCAAACTTTAAATGGCAAGTGCCTGCAATGGGAAAGTCACATGCAGTCTTCAGTTACAACTTAACTCAGAAAAAAAATATTCAACAAACCTTTAAATGCTATAATTATTTAATCGAGAAAATCCTAGGTCAATTTCAGTCAACCAACATTAAAAAAAAAAACAAACCCTAAACATGTATAGTTTCAAATTCATCCTTTAAATGACACACACATTCAGAATCTGCCTTTAAAAAATGCCGGATACCACTGTTGAAGCCTGAATTTTGTAATCTAAACACCTACATTTTTCTATCTGCTAGATGAGAGCCTCACATTTGCCTTATTCACAAATATAGAAATGGGCAGAAATAATTAAATAAAGGCAGTCTGGTTCATGCTCCACTGCACCATGTATGAGAAGTTGTGGCTGACAATGACATTGAAAACCAGTTGTCAGTCTAATGTAATCAGAGAGACAATTGGCTCTGCTGGCAAGAACTGAATTAGTGTTTTCTGTCTGAATCAGTGTCATCTTCTAGGGAGCAGTGAAGCTTATGCAATGATCACAAAACTCCCCAGAAGCTGCATTTGTTACTGAAATATGGTGGTGCTTTGGTGCTGTGTAGCCGCATTCTGTAATACAATATACCTCGTGGTCATGCTGTTGTTCTCATGTTTCTTGCAATGATACAATTCAATGACCAGATACTATATCAAACTAGACAACCATAACATTAAAACTTTAAAATCTCTCTTTGAAAGCTACCACAGTTTATTCTCAAATGCAGCCTCTGCTCTCTTGCACACCGTGCACATATGCAGAGCATGAAATCAGGGCAGAGAGTCCAGGCCCAGATACCGCCTCAAATGCTTGTACTTTGGGAAAGGCAGAAGGGTGAAAAATGTTAGTCCTCATTTTCCTAATGAGGACAGTGAATAAAATTCAAACCAAGGTCAGATATGAAAAAATCCCACTTTTCAAGTAGGACCCATTGCTGAAGCACATGTGTATTTTGCCATGAGAAACTGAGAATCTGTCTTAAAATAGACACGTGCCTTGCTGGTACTGACAGCACTTAGCAGCTTCATCTTTATTTTGTTTCAATTCATAGCATGAGCTGGTGTTGAGTGCTGGAATATGCTGCTTACTGCTTTTGTTTTTTCTTTCTAAGTTTTCACTGTGGTAGAAGCTTGCTCTGTATCTGCTGCCTCTTACCTGCGAAGCCACCTCACTAGCCCCTTCATGGGAGATGTGCACAAGTTTGCAGGGGACTCCTTCCACATGGTCCAAGAGTGTGGAAGGACATACAGTTACAGAGCAGAAAGGCTACCTCAGAAAAGCCACTTATTTTCAAAGAAATACTACTTCACCACAAGGAACTACCAAGATCTTTACATCAACACAGGAGTATTATCTTAACCATTGTGTTCCTATAACAAACAACCAGCTCTCAGACGTTTCTTCTTCCTGCTCTATTTAATAATTATCTTGCATCCAGTACTGAACAACACAAAATTCAAAGCAATAAAAGCAGATGGTTTTTATGTTATTTCAGTTTTACATGTATTTTCTCTTTTTCATCTGCAACATCTGTTTCTTTAAAGAGCTATCGGTATAATGGGAGGATACTCTCATTGGATTGATATACGTCTGTAATTAGTGAGCTGATGGTCCTCAGGCCAACGAGACACGAGACGATCTGTCACTTGAAGGCAGGCCATCAAAATAGATACCCTCTTTTTTATAATTAACGTTCCACGTTACATATTCATTAAGACTTACATAAATTATTTCCTTGTTCAAGGTTCAACTTTTCTGTCCTTGTTCAGACAAAGCTCTCATTGAATCAGAATGTGTTTACTCAACAGGATATGGACACACTTTAAATCTGTTGTACTGCCATTAGTCTTTGTAAGCCTCTAGTCTTGCTCAGACAGAACAAGGGACTAGTCAAATCCTGAAGCCCTTCATATGTGATTCCCTCTTAATTTCTACCAAAACCACCCCAAAAAAAAACCTAAAAAAACCAAAAACCAAAACAAACAAAACACAAAACTGAATCAAAACCATTCAAATACAAGAATTTTTCAAAAACAGGAGACTCACAGGAATAGGAAGCATTGGTATACCACATCTGCCACACCAGTGCTTCAGACCAGGCCTCCACGGAGCTCCCTGCTGAAAGACAGAGCAAGCGAGATGAAGAGAGAAGAGGAATGGTTTATGCCTTACACCTACTGTTTGTCAAGCCAAAGCCCCAAACAGGAAATGTTTCACTAGCAAAATTTTGTAGCAACGTGTGTTTTTCATATGTACAGGGCGAATTTTGTAGGTCACTTCAATAACCATTTTGATTTACTGAAACAAGGCAAAGAACAAAAATGCCCAGTAGGGGCAAGGCAGATGACCACATCCCTTTGGCACACACCTTCTTGTCCAGCTCTGCCCTCTGAAGGCATGTACACTCTCCAGTAGTGCTTATTTATACGTCACATTACAGTGATGAATGTTACTATTGCTCTCCAAAACATATGCTCAAAGTTTATTATGGCACTAAATATGGGCTGGGCAAGAATCTGGATTGTTTAAGTGTCAAACAGTGACAACATGTGTACAATACAACACAGACATCAAGGGAGAACCAGCTCAGCTAATATGTGGTATTCATATAAGCCTTTAAGAACAAAGACCACCCATAAAGGAAAGCCAAAGAGGCCACAAGAATAGGTGGTACTGCTTCCGTCATTGCATACTATGTGCCAATTGGTTTCCTAATTAGATTTGCAAGATAATAAAAGGCATAAAATACAATAAAAGAACAATATGTTATAACTTTTCCTATGGCAGACCTTGCAGTAAATTCAACAGATTTCTGACCATGGTAGGTACCCAGTGCATGTTTGTTTTTCTTGTAGCTAGGTTTGGTTTCTTCCTATTTTGCATGGCTTGTATCTTTTTTCATGAGAGTGAATACTTCCTTAACTAGGATGATCCTGAGCACAACAGTTATTCACTAAATAACAGTCAGCATACATAACTCTCATACTTCTCAGCGTCTTCCTTTAGTTGATGGTATTTTGTTCCATTTCATATTCATTTTGTAAAACACACAGTAAAATGATAGTACAAAACCCCCTAACCATTAAAAAAATAACTAAACCACAGGGAAAACATTCTGAAGTACATCTCCTTAGACACTTGAGTTAGACATCTTGGATACAGCAGCACCACATGAGAATTGATGGAGTTCCAGTCTCGTACCACAGGACTGAAAAGTTCAACCAGAACTGGAGCACTGCTCAACAGCACTTCAGAAGGTTTGAAAGGAGAAAAGGAGTGAAAACAGAAAGTGACAAAAAAAAGGACAGGAGAGAAGAATAGACTGAAGAGGGAAAACATGGAGGGGAGAGGGAATGGGGAGGGAAGTGAAATTTAGATTAAAATCTTATGCACCTTCATCACTTCACTATGTGCATACCAGTGAGCTGTAAAAGAATTTGTTCCCTTGATATATCAAACCCTTAATAGACAACTTTCCCTTCTCAGCAACAGTTAATTAATAGAATAACCAAAGGAAAAAACTAGCCAAAAGAGAAACCTGTAGTGCTATACTGACAACTTTTGCTCATATGAAATCATATTTAAACCCGAAAAAAACCCACTGTCCAGACTGTGGTCTGCAATGCAAGGGTCTCAGCAAACAAGAACAATTCTGATAACACCTTAGACTTTCAAACAACACAGTGAAAGTCCAAAAAGATGCTACCACACCTTAGCATGCAATCTCCAGTACAGACTGGAGAAAGCTATTCTGAGAATGTGAGCAGTACTACCTGCATCACAAATTCAACAGCAATAGTAGCAATCCTCACACACTTACACCAATTGCATGGCAGGTAGGACCTTGATGATAAGCCAAAACCTGGAACCTCTACTATGATTGCAGTCGCAAAGAGTTTCATTGCTGGTATCAGCTCATATTCAGATGGTCCCTTTGCCCAACCTCACAATCCAGCCTTTTGGAGCATGGTATAAAATCTTTTCCTCAGGCTCTCTCAGAGGAGGTGGGTTGAGTGAGGTTTGGGTGCTGGAAAGAAAGACGTATTGGCTCAAAGTTAAATAGCTTTTTGTATGCACAACCTGAGGCACAAACAAGTCAGGATTTGCGTACTGGACCTTTGCATACACAATCTGTGTACTTAGAAAAAATCGTTCATTAGTCCTTCTATTGCATGGGTGTGAAAACACTGGGTCAGCTTCTTTATATTTTAATCAGCATAGAAATGAGTGTGAAATTAGGAAACCCACAAACATCTTTCTACAGCACATGGACTATCTGAAGAGGCAGTTCTGGCCCTGACCAAGGAATGGACAAATGAAACTGTGTCATGGAGAAAAACAGGCTGATCAACATGTTCTATAAAATCCATGTCAACAGGTTATATCTGGCCCAAGCAAACTTCAGTGGCACTAGAGCTAGAAACAAAGATTCAAGGAAAGAGCAATAACGATGGTATAGGAACAACATGGCACACAGGTCTTGATGAGCTGTTTCCATTTTTCTTCTTTTCCATTGTTTGGAAAGAGTTCTTCAAAGGGGAGGACCCCAGCTAACAGGCCTTTTGGAAGAAAAGCACTTTCAGAAGTGACTTGAAAGAAAAGAGGGTGGGGGAAATCTGATTTAATAAATGATATATAGGAGTATAATTACATGGTTTTAAACACAGCTCCAGTTCACTTGTCTCAGCAAGAAATGCTGGTGTGCAAAAGAAATCATTTATATTGCTTACTACGGTTTTTCAATCTTGGCAAGCACTTTTTCCATTCTAAGATGTGGGAACACCCACATCAGTAATTATATACGTTAGCAAAAATACAAGATAACTTGTATTCTGGATAGGGGGGTTTCCCCCATTTCTTAGTGAACTCCTAGGGCAGTAAAAGGAAAAACTGCTATTCTATAAGCTTCAAAACTGTAAAAAAATATTACTGAGGTAATATTATTATGAGGTTGTCTATACATAATGAGTCATAGAACCATTATCCAAACATTTATCATACATTACACTTCTGTGACAAAAATAACAATTTAGTATTTTTCCATTCTGGATACACTATTCAGTGTGAAAAGGGTAAATAGCCCACATAGTCTCGTGCAAATCTGCAGAACCAGTGGTGAGATTTTGCACATTTGGAAGCACAGGTTACTTGGTAGGGTGCATTCATGTATGCATACCAGTAAAACCCGGTCTTAAAACATGAAAGCTAGAATTTCTGCACCTGAAACACTTGCTGACATCTTCCTAGGGGCAGGAGTTACAGTGGAGATGTTGAGGGAGACAGAGCTTCAGATTCCCACTGATGCCCGTGGGATGAGGCTGTTCACGTGCTCCAGCCACAACCTGAACCACTTGTGAACTACACGAGTCTCCTGAACCACAGCTTGGCTATCCTCAAGCTGCAGCATTATAAAATCCAATTAGAACCCAGCAACATCCATTGAAAATGCCCTGAAAAGTCCCAAATTATTTGCACAAAATTAAGCTCCTTTGATTTTTTTGTTCTCATAGTGACTAAAAGAGACTTGAATACACAGGCTTTAATTTTGAAGGTGTGTACATCTTAAGCTGAATAGAGGAGAAATCTTAATGTATGTAAGGGAACTATTCACTTCCATAATCCTACAACATGCATTAGTATTTGCAGGACAGACCTGTGGGATAATCAGAATCTTTTACCTGACCTGACACATGACAGACAGTACATTTTCTTTCTATGCACAGATTTTTCCCAATATGTGTCTAGATATAAAGATACGATCACTCCTGGATTTATTTTGTTTTCATTTCTTTTGTGGTTGCACAGCTCCCACATCTCAATGAAGATTTAATTACATAATGCATTAAAAGAGAACTGGGTTAGCTTTCTGTATGGTTTCTTAAATATTCTTTTCATTAATGCACATCATCAAAGGCAGCAGTGATAAATAATGGTCCACAAACAAAATTATAATCTATCCCTTTTTTGTGTATTTTGGCTTTAAAGAGCCATCACACTAATTGGGCAATACAGAAATTGGAAAATCATGATTCTGTGACCCTGGATATCCCCAAATTACCACTTGCCATTAAGTCTTTGAAGCCAACTTGCATTCTATTTAAAAACTATATAGATTTTTGAGAGATAAATCAAATAATCTTCTTCTGGGGTTTCTTTCTTGTCAAGGTAAGCAAACATGTCCTAAGACCCAAATATTTTGTTGCACAAAAGCATTTCTTAGCAAGTAGAATCATGGTGTTAGTCTAGATTCCCTTTTTCCTGAAAATATATAAAAAAAGTCCTGGTTACCTTTTCTATTAATAAGTTGATTAATGTAGTTGGATAAATTAATGAAGAAGAGATAACTGAACTAATCATACTTAATGTAACAGCGGATTGCTAGGAGATTAGTCTATGAATTTCTCGTCATGTTATAGGCTAATACAAATAGACATAATTTAATGTGCTAAAGACCCACATTTTCAAATCCCAGCTTCCCAGAGCTCACTTCAATGCTACAGGTGAGATTCCTACCACCTCCTGGCATGAGAAAGGCCAAACGACGGGGCTGGATGAGAGTTAAAGGCAAAGCTGACAGGAAGAGACTCTGTCCAAAGTTTCCATGGGCTTTTTACAAAGTTGAGGCTTTTAAAATTAAAGAAAAAGATCAAGCCACACCAATCCTCAGTTTTAATATCCTAAGATGAAATAAAATATTACCTTGCATATTTCTTTGATTTTAAAATTTTTGCCTCCTCATTCCCAATCCCTATCATCCATGTCATACGTATCTAACATTGGTCTTGCAACCTTGAAGTCATCATCTTTAACTGAAACTGAATAATTATATCAGGTGTTTGAGAGCACTGCATGCTCTACAATATTTCTGCATTTGTTTAAACTGTATTGGGCGCAACAGGCACAGAAAAAAACAGCTTACTGGATTGTGTGCCAGCTTTTTTAATATCTTCAATGGCACAGCCAGATAGATAATTTAAAATTTGGAATATTATAATGCAACATTCTTAAGTAGCTCTTAAAACAAAACACACTTCTCCCTCTCGACCCCCCCAAGAAAACCCAGATGCACACAGAAAAAGCTGTCAAGCTCAGTCTTGTCCAAAGCAGATCTGCCAATGTTCTGACAATGTTTGCGCTTGCTTGTCAAAATGGTCACTTCAGCTGAGCGTCATTTACACTTTGGCTTACAAATTAGTCACATAAATTACCTATAAATTTAACATGAAAAATAATTTACCTACATTTAAAGTTACATATAAAAATATACACAATTTCTATATATATTATAAAATGTGGCATCTAATGACGACGTTATGAACACATCCTGGCTGGAGCAAAATGTTGCAGATGGATTGTACAGAAGCATACGGCTCCTTGCCCGTACACTTGGGTTTCACTCTCCCATGCCACCAGCTCACTGTCCAAGCTTCAAGAAAGTCAACTCTTTTATGCCTCTCTTTCTCAAACTGCAAAGTGGACAAGACTGGCTGAATTAGCCCTTGTTTTATCTGGCAAATGTAGAGAATATTTTCTATTTCAAAGCCATTTCACAAGCTGTTTTAGCAAGTGATCTGATCTCTGAAACTGCTTAGAAAGCCATTTTCAGGAAGAGTGAGAATCTGTGAGGTCTTTACCAACTGGTCTGTTGATCCACGTGGCCTGTTTTCTGGGAGCAGTGTTGGTTACACAATGTGCTGCATGATGCTGCTCATGTACAGGGGCTGGTTAATGCTTTTTCTGTTTATATGAGTGTCTTTAATTGTTCAGCAGATTTTAAAGATAACTAACCATATTGTTATTAAAAAAACTCAGTGCTTCATCATGGGTTTCTTTCCTTCATTTACAGAGAGTTCAGTTGTATTTGTATGCAAAGACTAGCTGCAATAGGAAGAGAAGAAAGACTGCAATGGAGAGATAATCTTGCAACTGGGATTACTCTGTCTTAAACTGAGGCATGCATCACAACAGCAAGTGTTTATGCAGGAGGGAACTGTAAAGCTTCCTGAGCTCTCACAGTTTAGCTGTATATGGAATAAATAAAACTGTTCAGGGTGTTGAAAGGAGATGGGCTTTGCTGTAATAGTATCCTGGGTCATTCAGAAACTAGCAATGAGGAACACCTCTTAAAATTGGGATAGATAATGATATTCTATACTTAGGATGAAAAACCTCTGTTAGTGGCTTTGTTCTCACCTCTTCCTTTCCTCTCCAACATCTTGGATACCAAGACCAAAATAGCAATGATTGTTCTAACATGTCAAGGAAACACCCTCTTGAACAGTTATGCTAAATTGCTTCAACTTACTCTT
>JBCJKH010052542.1:65838-76582 GCA_039877255.1 Loriculus beryllinus | reverse complement strand
CTGTGCCAGCACCTCAGCACCCTCACAGGGAAGAGCTTCTGCCTAAGAGCTCAGCTCAGTCTCCCCTCGGGCAGGTTAAAGAGGGTGTTTATTGAACAAAACTTTCTAGATGAATTAAAAACAAGTGCATGGTAGAGGTTGTCAAAGGAGCCCTTTCCAGGGAAGAGTGAATCCCCTCTGTGTTGTTTAGGTTTATACATATGTATGTATTTAGGGCCTGCCTTCAACGCGGTGTCCTATAGCTAGACCTGCGACTGTGGCAATAATGGAGCTGTTGTCTGGTGCTGCCAGCAGAGTGTCCCTGGTACATCCACAATGTCAGCTGCACCAGGATGGTGGCAGCTTTGGCCATTTTCTGTGCTTGTCTGCCAGGCAAATTCTCCTGGGGCTGTTGCGTTGCTCCGTGCTGCATAAACCTGTGCTGCCCAGGTTGCTGGCGTGCAGCGCATAGCTGGAGTGACCTGTGTGTGACGATGACAGAGGGTGAGTGCTGTGCAGTGCTGCAGTGCTGGAGCACGGTGCCACGTCCCTGCTGCAGGGTTACTGTGTGTTATTGTACGGGGCCCAGGACAGAACGACCGGTGCGGGGCCGGCGCTGCGTGGCGCACAGGCGGTGTGGGGCCGGTGCGGAGCCGGCGGTGCGCGGTTGGTGCAGGGGCTCCATGTGCGCGGTGCGGGGCTGATGGGGGGTCAGAGGTGCGCAGTGCGGGGTACCCGGTGCGCGGGTACCGGCGGGCCGGGCGCGCTCGCCGGGTGGCGGGGGGGGGCGGTGCGCGCTCCCGCGGCCCATTGCAGACGGTGCCGGGGCGGTGCCGGCAGCGGGGCCGGGCGGGAGCCGCCGCGGGCGAGCAGGGAGGTGAGCGCCGGTCCGGGGCCGGGGGGGGGGGGGAAGCTGGGGTTGGGGGGAGCCTTTAGCGGCGGGGAGGAGAAAGAGGAGGAGCGGGGCCCGGCAGGAGCGGCCGCCGGTCCCCACGCCGGGCCGAGGCGCATCGCACCCCATTGCCGCGGCCCCGGGAGCCGCTGCCCGGCACCGGCGGGGTCCCCGCTGCTGGCGCGGTTCTCGCTGCGCTCCCCGTCTCGCCGCTACGTGTGTGTCTGTGCGGCGGAGAACCCCGGTGACTGCCCCGCTCCTTTAACAAACTGCGTGCCTCGGGAAGAGCACCGCTGCTGTGCGAGTGCGGCGCGTTTGGAGACGCGGGGGTCGGTTTTAGCTGCCCTGGGGTCAGTCCTTCAAGCCGTGTCCTCCCCCCCACCCCGCAGGAACTGATGCTTGCAGCAGCGCTCCTCTCCGTTTCCAAGGTGGGTGGATGATACTGGTGTGTCTGGTTTTGGCCAGGAATTGGGTGGTGAACGCTCGTGTCACCCTGCTGACCGACCCTGTGGGCTGCTGGGGGGGGGGGGGGGTCTTGTTCTGCTGGGCTTCCTGCCTGGCCTTTACCTGAAGGGTTTGGCACTTGTCACCACAATGAGCAGTCACGGAGAGGTTTGGCTCGCCTGGCCACATCTGGCCATCATCGTACCTGCTCTGACATTGCAGTTGTGCTGCTTGGGTCAGTCGCGAACAGAGGTGTATCTGCTGTGGGTTAGGTTTGGATTGTCTGTTTTGGCAGGGCCCGAGGAAGACTTAAGAGCTCTCCAAAGAGAGTCTTTTAAGTGTAGTGTGTGATATGTGCTTGAGGCGGGAACCTGGAAGTGAAGTTGAATGTAGCAGTGGAAGGTCGTTAGAAACAGTTTATTTTCTGTTTTCACCAGCAAGATGCACTTGGGTTTCTGGTCTTGTCCACTCATGGGAGCAGTTGAAAGAGACAAATTTCAGTGACCTCTTCAGCTAGAAGCTTTCATTTATCACAACTTCCTCCAGCTCACAGCCCCTGCCTGTCTTAGCAGTAACAGCAAAAGTGCAGAGATCCCAAGTCAGCTTGCCAGAACCAAAGCCTTGCAGCACCCTTTGTGAAATATACTTGTGCATATGAGAAAACAGAAACGCAGTTGTTGTTTGAAGTCGTGCATCCAACAGTTGTCATGGAACAGTTAGTAATGGAACCTTGCAAGTTGTCAGTTTGAAGCTCTTGCTTTAACCACTAAGTACACTGTTTTCCACTAGATGCTTCCTCAGCCAATACTGAAAGCAGTTGATTGACTCTCCTAAAAGCCTGCTTGAAAGTTTCCACCAAGCAAGGTTCTTTATGCCTGCCTCCCATCAGATGCTTTTCTTACTCCCTGAGGTTCCTCTGCCCCTCTCTAGTGGTACTGTTGTACTTCCAGAATGAGGTATGGCACTGCATTTCCATTTCTCTTGAGCTGCTTTTGCCTGAGCTCCTCTTTCCTTCTCTCTGGCTATTACTTGTGGTTCCTGCTGAGCTTGGATGATGTTGTATCACTCTGATGCTCTTTCTCTAGTCACTCTGGAGCCGGGAGCCCCACAGCCTGGTTTTATCACAACATGTACGTTCTGCTTTCCTATCTCTTCCCTTGCTGACAACCCCTTTCATCATCAGCCCTGTGCACAAACAAGGTTAGCTCCAGTTCAGATTACATTAGCGTACTTCTGCTTCCCATTACTTTTCTCTGTGAGCCTCTTATATGGGGTCTGCATGTGTAAGGCAGGCATTGAGCAGCATAAATGCTCAAAGTAAAGGAACCTTTATTTCATAAAGAGAAAAGCACAAGCCAAGGGATTCTTTGGATCCAGTGGTTGTTCAAAGCCTGATCTTTGTAGTTTCCATATGGCTAGAGCAATTCCTTAGGAGGTGGAAAAATTCATGGTTCCCCACTGATATCTTGATGCAGGGAAGATATTCATTTTGGTGTGTAAATGCTGGTTTGTATTAACCCTTCTGGTAGGGAAGAGGATGCTCTGTAGTGCTTTAGAGGCCTGCAGTTGGCTGTGTGTGTTTTCATCCCTCACCCAGTTATCCTGGGCACATTCCATTTTATGTCTACTTCAGTCTAATGGTTTGTGTAAGCAAAGTAGGGAGTAAAGGTGACTAGTGGAGGGCTTAGAAATCTCTAACAGGTATTATCAAAGCAATGTAACTGTGTCTATTATGTAGAGTTGGATAAACATCAAAATACTGTGACTGACTGAATGAATCAGTGTGGCAGGATACGAGAGATCAACATACAGAATAGAAGCTGTTAATATGCAAAAAGTTTTATTTGTTTATTGTATTTGGTAGAAGTCTTATTATGCTAAACCAAGCAAAGGAGATTAGAGTATTCTAAACTAGGGCTAGAGGAAATGAAGCCTAAAGATACAAGCTGTAGAATCAGAATAGTTAGGGTTGGAAAGATCATCCAGTTCCAACCTCCCTGTCATGGGCAGGGACACCTCACACTAAGCCATGTCACCCAACATATTGATTTGAGAGTTGTTCAGTATTTGAATGCTTCTCCACACCTTTCAAGAGGCCTTACTCTTTTCCTACCAACTCATGCGTGCTGTGTATGCGTCGAAGGAGGAACCAGAGACAATGAGAGCTCTGGTGCAACTCGGCCTGTGCTGAAGGTGCAGCGCTGTCACAGGAACTGGATGAGAGCAGTGATGGCCCAGCAGCACAGTGGAGACACTGATCTATATTTTACAGAAGGCTTTCCAGTCTGTTCTTGGAAATCAGTTTTACAGCCTGTGAGTGATCCGATGCCTTGCCCTAGCATACAGCAGACCTCTTTTGTGCCATGAGCAAGTTTAAAACCCTTTTAGAACACTCATTGGGATAGGACTGCACCTAGGAAAGCTGAGGGTTGGTCCAGATCGAAATGTATATCAACTGTGTGCTTCAGACAAGTCAGGCACGTGTACAGCAAAATTCCTGTGGTCTCCTCCCCCAGCTAAGTTGATGCCTGGAATGAAGGTGACATCCTGCTGTCTCCCACACAGCACACATCACCTGCAAGCTCCCTGGCTCTCGTTTCTTATCAACTTGAAAGGTATTTTTGTAGTCCTGGGGTTTAGTTAATTGTGTAATGTGCTTGTGGGTGTTGGAGCTTCCGTGTCTGCCTGATGCTGCAGCCTCGCAGAGGTTTGTGGAGCGCTGCTCCATGTGTGATCGTGCTGCCTTGCTGTTTAGTTCTGTTCTTGTTCCCCTCAAGAAGTTGCGTGTCGTAAACACCAGAGCTATGGTTGATAACTCTGTAAGGGGAGAATTGTGTTAGTGTGGTTTATGTCGACTGATGGCTGATAAATACTGACTGGGTAATTTCAGATGTGTCTCTTACGCTCTGCATAAATTTGCCTTTCTGTGCAATTATTTATTCCTCAGGGTGTGTGAACTCAAAGCATATGGTACGTCCTATTACTGGTGGTGTGCCTGTATTTGTTATACAGCATCCAGGAACAGTGGGGGTTTACGTGCTCTCCTGGCAGGCTGGTGCAGGGACTAGTCCCATGTGTATATCAACTCTGCCTTGGCCATCTCTTCCCTTTACTAAAGATGTACATTTAATAATTTCACGCTAATTAATGCCGGGGAAACCTCAGGGAGAGCAAAGCAATCTGTAGCTTTCCTGCGGGATAATGTATTGAGGCAAAGGAGAGAGGGGAAGTTGAGGATTTGCCTTCATCTGAAAGCTGGAATTTTGCCTTCATGGTTATTTTCTTCCACCTCTTTTGCTGCCCTGTGATGAACAGGTCTGGGCATTGTAAGATGGGTTCATTGTCCATACAGCTCTCAGTAAGGAAGTGATTAGTACCAATGGACTCATCTTTCCCAATGGTCCCTCTAGGATATGACTCCATATCCCAAAATTATTGAGGGAGCAATTGCCCACTACCAGGAGGTTTTGCGGCTGTAGCAGAGGCAGGGTCAGTGTGGAATTGGATCTGTGTGTATTTTATTCCTAGTTTCCTGAGGAAGTCTATAGTACCCAGAGTTTAACTTTACCCTTACAAAAACATCCCACAGAACAGAAGTACAGGTGGAAAGGGGAATACACTCGCATTCACTGGGAATTGTGGGGAACAGCTTTGTGTTTGAACCCATGGAAATCTATTGTTGGGTGCGTGCTTGATGCTTTGGGACCTGTGTGATGTGACAGCATGATTTCTCTTCCTCATGTGCTCAGAGAAATCCAAAGCAATACTGTGCTGTGCAGTTGGAGAGCTGGTTTATCTGCAGGCTGAAAGCAGCAGCTGTAGTGGCCCCACACAGACCTCAGTCACAGCCCATGCTGTGCATCGTCCAGTCCACACGCTGCTTGTCCCACTGCTGGGCTCTCCCACTGGGTTGGGGCTGGCCACTCCTCACATTTTCTTAGCAGGATCTGAGGTTCCCATAATATGTGCTTGCTGCTTTTGGGGAAAGAGCTTCCATTTCTGCCTCTCTCTGGGATGGGAAGAGTGGTTCGTTCTTTAGGGCAGCTGCAGCCCTGCCTATCCAGAGAGATAGAGGAAACTGCATCTTGTCTTCAAGTGCTCAGCTACACCAGCAGCACTGCCCCTGCAACTCCTGCCTGCTAATTCCCTTTCCTGGGGTCAGCACGATTGCATGGCTTGTAGACAGCCTTTACAGCACATGATCTTGAGTGTCCTGCCCAAGCAAGTACATACCACAGGGAAGTTTTTGGGTCAGGCTTGTATACAAGCAGACCCAGAGGAAAACTGCTGCATGAGGTGAATAAGAAGCTATTTGAGGCCCTGTGGTTTCCTCAAATGTGCTGTGCATACCTCCAGTTTAGGCCTAAATGAAGTTCACAACATACTTGGCCTTCACAAAGGCCAGGTCTTTAGCTTGGCTGTACTCACGGCCACCCAGTCTTGAGGTCCATCTTTCTTGTATGGAGTGTATGTATGTGCTGTAGAGCAAGAGCTTTGTGTATTCTTGCTGTATGGTCTGATGCTCACCCCCTGCTACACTGCCTGGCATCCTTGGAGTTGGAACTCAGCAGTGTTCCTGCCTTGTACTGGGAACGAGTAGTTGAGGCTTGTGAGGGATGTGGCTGATGGCAGAGGAAGAAGTATTATAGGAAGTCATAGGTGGGGGGATGTGGAAGTGTTCTAGCAAGAATACTTTGTCGTATATTGCAGTAGGATGAGTGAGGAGTGGGGGTGTCTTGTAGAGAATGGGTGGCCTGGTGTTGATAACCAGGGGCCTTTGGTAGCCTGTGTACCTGCTTGAGGTTGGCTCTGTGGGCTCGCATCCCACTGAAACCAAAGCTTCTGTCTCTCCCTTGATTTGAGAGGTCTGCAAGTTGTGCAGTAGACTGATTTCTGTTAATTTGGGTTGATTAACTTGAACCTCAGGCTGCCAGCCCTACAGGTCCAACCCCTACCACAATATGGGACTTTCAGTATTAATCTATCTATTCACCAGGGTGAAAGGCTGAGAGGATGCCCGGGCCTTTAAAAATTGGCAGCATCCTGAATATAGTAATGGGAAGGAGGAAAGCGTGGTCAACAAAGCATCAGAGACCATGCAAGTCCAGAGTTGTCCTTCCTGTGGCATATTCCCTCCAGGTTCTGTTGGAAAAATCCTTCTACGTCAAGAGATAATCAGTGAGTTTGGAAAAACAAGGTATTGAACAACCTGTCCTTGACATTGTAGTGCCAATAGCTTAGATGGGTACTTTATATCTGATGGGGTGTGACACCAGGTAGAAATCCTCATCAGAAGGAAGCAGTTCGGTCACTGTCATATGTCCATCTCTGCTGCTCAGTGGAGTCATGGTAGTTTGCTGCTTTTATGCCATTGGGCAAGGCCGAGGGAGCGGATCTCTAGAAACTGGCTGGGTTTGTTATTGAGCAGAAGCAGCTTGTTTTGCTTTATTCAAACTTGTAAACCCTGCCTCCTCCCCCTTTTACTTCCCTCCTTCTTAAGGCACATGGTTGGTTTTGTGGTCCCCGTATCCGGTCCCTGTGTGACACAGCGTGTGCGCTGAGGAAGCGGGACAGATAAAACAGCTCAGAGTTCTGGGAATCCTCACCTCGGTGCTGATGGGGAAGTGCTGTGCTCCCAGGCACCAGCAGATAAGATGCTGGGCTTCTTGTCATACTGAAGCATAGGGCCTGGCTCACGAGGAGCTGCCAGCAGGGCTTCATGATGTGGGAGACCCAAACCTTCAGCAGCATCTTGCTTTATTTCTAAGTTTGTACCCAGGCAGCTGCAAAGCCATGTTTTAATTTGTGAACAGGCAAATTTGGTCCTGGTTTCACGGGGTGAGGAGCAGTGACACAGAATTACTCGGGGCACGTGCAGGGCTGCATTTAGACCCAGCAGAGTCAGGCTGGCAGGAGGCTGAAGCCTTGCTTTCCACAGCAGGTATGAGCTCTCTGAGCACCCTCCAGGCTGTGTTTCTTTGCTGACCTGGGGGAAAAGCTGGTAAGTGAGAGGGAATTTGGGTGAGCTGGGAATTAGTCACAGCATTTACCTGTCTCTTGCTAGGGGCTAATGCTAACAGTTCCAAACTCATCCTGCATATGGGGACACCACGCTCTGCTGCTTGTTATCAGTTAGAGGAGTTTTATACAGATGTAGTATTTTTCTTGTGGGCAGATGGGTGAAGCGTGAGGGTTTCTTTGTGGTGTTACATGTCTTTAAGAAAGCAAATGTATGATGGGTTTCTGTCCAATACCTTTTGTTTTAGCTGTGCATGTTATCCTGTCTTTGAAACCAAGTCTATACCTGATAGCATTCAGGTTCTTTTTCTCTTCTTTGAGTTCTTTGGATGTGCTAAGATTAAATTGTAGACCTCTGCCAAGTGAAAGGGTGCAAATGGAGTTAACAGACCTGGTTTTGTACTTGTGGGGGGGGAGCATACAGTGGGATATTATTTGTGTGTATAAAAACGCACATTCAGAACCAGCAACATCTTTTTCTCCCTCTTGCAGACTGGAACTGAGCTCTGGAAAAACGAAGTGGAGCTTGGAGCATGTGGGCTGAGGACTGCCCTACCAAGCCAGGGGTAGGGACTTACTGTTTGTGTGGGCTGCTTGGTTGTAGATGAGCTTATTGGGACAAGTGCCTTTGTTCTCAACTGAAAACACTTCTTTAATATTTCTGTCAGATGTAGATGTTAATCCCAGTCTAGAAAGGGTTGCACTGGGGCAGATGCAAATGCTATAGCAAGAATGCCTCTGTAGCTTAAAGGCACTGGACTGGAAGGTTGACTAAAGGTGCATGTTTTCCTGAGCTGAACCTTCCTTTCTTTGGGTTCTTTTGCACATTAACTTCCTACAGAACCCAGCACAGATCTTAGGAGTTATCATGTAGTCAACAGCTGCAGACCTTGTGCCCTTTTCTTGCAGGTGGTAGCAAAGAAGTGAGCAGGATGCCCCCAGGCATTTACTGCCCTATGGAATTCTGGTCCAAGGGGGAAAACCAAAACATCCAGGTGGACTTTCTGCTGCCCACAGGCATATATTTAAACCTCTCTGTGTCCTGCAATGCCAGCTTGGGCACCATCAAGCAGGTAACAGCCTTGTTTCACAGTCTTATCTGCAGTAGTCTCCACATAGTCAAATACAGATGCTGGACTGATTGAAAGTATTCAGGATGCCAGCTCACAGAAAACGAATATTGAAAATTGGGAATGGGAATCATAGGGAGGATTTTACTTAGTGCTTCTTTGAGGAATAAAAAGCCGTAGTGAAAGCATGTGTAAATGAAACATAGCTGCTTCCTTGTTTCCATGGGCTGTGTTAGGGGAGAGTGAAGGAAAACAGTGGGAAAGGTTTTCTCTGCAGCAGCAGCCTGGCCTGGATGAGTCACAGATCACAAGGGACGGAAGCACGGTGCCAGATCATTCCAGGTTTTCTTGTGCTGCAGTGTTCAGGTAAAAAAAACCCAAAACCAGCCCAAAAACCCATAACTGGAGCTGACTGGTTCCAGCTGCTAAGTTACAGGTCTGTGTTTCACAGCCAGAATAGGCGCTGGGCTAGACCAGAGGCTGTCTGCTCTGGAGTTCTGTTTCCTATAGCAGGCATTTAGGATGAGAATGAAGAAATGGAGTGTGTAGTGTGGAAGTGCCATCCCCTGGGAGTGAGGGATGAAGGGTTCTTGGGTCTTGTCACAGATTTCATGTTACTGGAGGCAAGTTAGTTAACTGAGTTTTGCTTCCAGTGGGAGCAGTACCTCTAGTTCACAAGGCCAACAGTCAGCCAGTACTTACAGTGAGATATTCAGGTGGGGGATACTTAAATACTTGGGTTGAAGGATTTACTTCACGTGAAACAAATGGTAAGTATAAAAAGAAGTCAGTTAAAGGCACTTGCAAATAAATCTACCCAGCACTTCAGCACAAGTTGAAACCACCAGACTTGGCTGAAAAGCAGCCTGTGATTGCAGCTCCAGGAATGCTGTGGGAAGGTTTGGCTGTGCATTGCCTTCCCCAAATGGTGTATCTCGAGGGACTGAGGTTATGGGGTGATCAGAATCATTGAGGGTTGGAAAAGACTCTTAGGATGAGGAGGAGGAGGGTGATGCTCTGGCAGTGCAGCGGTAGTTTCACCCTGCTGTTGCTCTGGCCCAGGTGGTGTGGAAGCATGCTCAGTATGAGCCGCTGTACCATATGCTCAGTGATCCTGAGGCCTATGTCTTCACGTGCATCAACCAGACAGCAGAGCAGCAGGAGCTGGAGGACGAGCAGCGGCGGCTTTGTGACATCCAACCCTTCCTGCCGGTGCTGCGGCTCGTGGCTCGGGAAGGAGACAGAGTCAAGAAGGTTATTAACTCCCAAATCAGCCTGCTCATTGGGAAAGGTCAGTTCCCCATCACAGTGTGGCAGGGGTGTTGGGGTTCTATCCCAGACAGCCTTGCTACATGTGGAATACCGATGTAGGGGAATAGTGTGTGTGCGCAGATCCAAGAAGAGTGGTAGAACCCTGGCACAGGCTGCCCAGGGAGGTTGTAGTCTCGCTCTCTGGAGACATCCCAAACCCACCTGGGCATGTTCCTGCGTAACCTGCTCTGGGTGGCCCTGCCTTGGCAGGGGGTTGGCCTGGATGACCTCCAGAAGTCCCTTCCAACCGTAGTGATTCTGTGATGTGTCCTGCTGGCAAAGGGCTATAGCAATTGGGTACATTTGTACATAGCTACGAGCAATTGCTTATTTACTTAGCTGACTACTTTTGGCCAAACTTTGAGCACGTGTTCAGCAAGACTTTCACAGACACTTGATCACTGTTGGGTGTAGATGCTTATTTTGCCTTTCTTCTCTCCACATAGGTTTGCATGAGTTTGACTCTGTGCAGGATCCAGAGGTGAATGATTTCCGTGCCAAAATGTGCCAGTTCTGCGAGGAGAGAGCAGCGAAGCGGCAGCAGCTCAGCTGGGCAGCTTGGATGGAGTACAACTTCCCCTTGCAGCTGGAGCCCATGGCCAAAGGCCCTGGCAGTGGCCCTCTCCATATCCCCACCAAGAACATTTTTGTCAACGTCAAGTTCCAGTCTGGAGGGGTAAAGCATGATCTTTTCTATGACCATGTTTAACTGGTTTGTGCTTTCCTTTGGGGCATTTGGAGGCAGAATAATGTGTGCATGGACATTGCTTCCATGTGGTCAGTATTCATCTTCATACTCCTGTGGAGATGGTTGGGAGGGAGACTCTGAGCCTACAGCCAAGGGAGCTGTTCCCCTTCATTGGGTGTACTGGTGAGCTGGTAGCTGAGGTTGCTGCATGTACATGTGGTGGAAAGTTTTTAGGGTAGGAAAGAAGCATAGAACCCAATAGATGCCTTTCCTTTTGAGCTCAAGAGTCTGCTCAGCTTATGATCAGCACATGCTGCTTGCAGGCATTGGTGTCTGTTTTTG
>JBCJKH010052542.1:0-65808 GCA_039877255.1 Loriculus beryllinus | reverse complement strand
CATGTTGTGCCTGGGCATGAAGCAAGAGTCACCCCCATGAGAGAAGGGCTTTCCAGAGCAGTGTGTTTGAGCATGATGACCTTAGCCACCCTCTGCCTTGCTGGTGGAGTGGCAGTGGGATGATTTATAATGACTGGCAACCACATGAACCAGTGATTCTGCTTAAACTGGACTTGAAGCTCTTGATTTCCAGTCTTGTGGTTGCGCTGCTGGAAGATGCTCCTGCATTAGACAAATATCCCTACTTATTTGCTGATTGCATGTGGGTGATTCTTTCTATCCTTCTTTTTATTGTCAGTAACAGGAATGTTGTTACCTATCTGCTGGACTACTGCTGCTCCTTGAGCTGGTTTTAGCCCTTTGCTGGTATTTGACAGTGTATGCTGTGTTGTTGGTATTGCAGGAGAGCTTCACTTTCCAGATCTCCCCAAATGAGTTCCCCATCACATTAATGAGCTATGCTATCAAGAAGCAGGCTACTGTCTTCCGCCATGAGACAGTGGAGAAGCCAGAGGACTACACCCTGCAGGTGAATGGGAAATGTGAATACCTCTATGGGAACTACCCCCTGTACCAGTTCCAGGTGAGCCTCCTTGCTTTAGCAGTGAGTATGTTCCTATTGCTGGGAGGGTGGATTGAGACCTGTTATCCTCCAACCCAAGGAGGCAGTGCTGTTTACAGGAATGCAGCACAACAATGCAGGACTTGGATGTGACTTAGGGCAAGAGATACTTCTAACAGCCTAACAGATCCTTATGCTTTCGGGGGCTAATGATCTAATCCTGTCCCTGCATACCAAGTGCTGTGTAAATGCATTTATAGACTGTGGTTCTAGAAATGTCTGCTTGCTTGCATGGTGGGCTGGGGTTCTCTTTCTAAAAGCTGGGCAAGTAATGCTGTATCCTGTGTTCCCCTGGCAAGGCAAACTGCTGTTGGGAGTGCTGAATCCTCCTCAGTGTTTTCCCTTAATGCAGCCATTTGAGTCAGTTGATGAAATGCCAGCTATAAAAGGCACTTCATATTCTCAGTTCTGGCAACATGAGTCCAGTGAGTTGCACATTTATGAAGCCAAGAGGAGATAAATTAAAACTGATTTTTGGTTATTGCTGTGTCCTTTCCTTACTCCTTCCACCTGCTTTATGTTCCAGCCAGTTCTGATTTGCTGCCTGCTCTTGCCTGGCTCCGGTTCATCCCTGCTGACTCTGTCCTCTCTTTGCAGTACATTCGCAGCTGCCTGCACCGAGGCCTGACGCCCCATCTGACCATGGTACACTCCTCCACTATCATTGCCATGAGAGATGAGCAAACCAATTGTATCACCAGCCCTCCCAAGACTGCTGCCAAGCCCCCCCCGCTCCCCAAGAAAAAGGTAAAAGGGGGCATCTTCAGCTCATCCCCTGATGGAGATGCTGACCTTGTGTGGGAACAGCAGCTGGTTCTCTTTGCCCTCCTCAGGACAGGTTCCTAACTAGGCTCTAAGAGCCAGGGATTCCAAATCAGCCTCCCAGCTCCCTCCACAACTCCCTCCATAGCTTCCCTGGGTGTCACAGACCTCGTGCTGCCCACCTGCAATGCAGTGCTCTTTTCTGTTGGAGCAAAGAGCATGTGATGAGATGAGGTCTGGTGCTGGCTTGAGAAGTCTTTATTGCACTTATTGTTGATTGGAGGAACCCTTTCTCTTCCCAGCCAAATTATGGTTCTCTGTGGTCCTTGGAGCAGTCTTTCTACATCCAGCTGGTGCAAGGCAGCAAGGTCAATGCAGATGAGGGGATGAAGGTAGGTACCCACTCGCCTTGGAGTTTTAGTTTTGTGTCCTGGCTTTCCCATCCCTTGTTTGCATGGTGAGGAAAGCAGGGGCCCACAGCTTGGTCTCACGTGCTCCTCCCTTATGCTTCATTCAGCCTTTGGGCAGTTTCTAAACTGCAGCACAACAGGAAGGGGAAGGGAAGATGCGAGCCGGCAGTGCGTTCTTAGGAACACTCCCCTGCCAAAATGGAAGTAGCAAACAGAGCTGCTGCCCTATGGGGACATTGTTTGACAGTGGCATGGAGGGGCAGGGAAGTCTGCAAAGAGCAGGGGAGGGGAAGTTCAGCTCTGAGAGAATGATGGGAGAGGTTCTGACAGGTGAAGTGAAGATAGAAGGCATGAGGCAGTAAAGCGCTGGGATTTGCAGGATGTCTGCCATGAAGGGGAAGCAGGTGAATGAGGAGAAGGGGAAGGGAATGGCTGCCCATAGGGAAAGGAAGGAAACAGGGCAAGAATATCTTACATGTGCAGGGCAAGGTTTTATAAAGAAACAGGCAATCAAATAGTTATTTCTTCTGCCTTGTGACCCATCCTTTTACAGCTGTTCTAATCATGTATCTTCAGCAAACAAGTCAAGTCCATGTGGATTCATGGTGTTCTCTTTCTCCCTCCCTCAGCTGGTGGTGCAAGCAGGGCTCTTTCATGGCAATGAGATGCTGTGCAAGACAGTGTCAAGCTCTGAAGTGAACGTGTGTTCAGAGCCCGTGTGGCAGCAGAGGCTGGATTTTGACATCAACATCTGTGACCTTCCCCGTATGGCACGGCTCTGCTTTGCCCTCTATGCTGTCATTGAGAAGGCAAAGAAGGCACGTTCCACCAAGAAGAAGTCCAAGAAAGCTGTAAGTAAAAGCCAGTGTGGGGCTGAGCCAGGTTTGCCAGTGCTGGAGGGCACCATTCTGAACCAAATGCCTTCTGCTTTAGAATGAGACTTCATTAATAAAAGGCCTTACACAGTGATTGCCAGTAACTTCTTCAACAGGAACAGGAAACTGAGGAGTGGCTGCTTGTAGGAAGGGTTGTTTAAATGTAATTTCTTGTCCAGAAAGACCATTAAGAAACATACTCAGCATCTGAATGCACATAAAGAGGAATCGTTTGTGTTAGTGTCTCTATTGCTGTTCCGCAACTTCCTTGTTTTGTAGTTAGCTTAAACCATCTTCTGTGTTGCATCTTCTTTCTAGTAAGGTCTTTCATCCACATCCCCCACAGAGTAAGTTAACAGTTAAGAAATGGGAAGAAAATGAGGAATGTAGAAACTGGTTACAGCACAGCTTTTAGGAGAGGTAGAATGAAAGTGCATCTAACCTTGGATTTTCAAGGTTACAGCAGCAAGATGCTGCAAACTGAGGACAGAAGGTGTTAAATCGCTTTGGAAGCTTTTGTTTTGAGCTTCTGAATCGGAGATGTAGCGATATTTCTCACTTTCCTCATCTCCCTCCCAAAACTTGGAGTTCATTAATAATTCAGTAACGAAAAGTAGATCTAAGCGTAGCCTGTAATTGAATCACTGGTTTCCCAGTGTTGTAATTTAAGCATGATGCCTTGAAGAGTTTTCTTCATGAGCAATAAATCCATTTGTTCCTCTGAAAATTATTGGTTTTGCAGCCACAAAAACACTGTTTCCATGCTTTAAAGAGGGGTTTAGTCATGCCATCCTTACTAGAGTGCAGAGAAATGAGGCACTGACAAATGCAAACACAGCTTTTCAGTCTCAGTTCTGCTAGCTCCTTTTCTCTGCCGAAGGGTTCACTGAGCTTTGTTGTGCTCACATCAATAGGGTTCTCAGGGTTACAGTGCATTAATGTCTGGGGAGCAACAGGCAACCCACGAGTCCTGCTTGTGTGAACCAATTGCTGGGTTGGAGACTTCAGACTGGGAAACATTCTGAGGCCAGCACCAGGATCAACCCTTTTACTGTTGTTTTCTCCCTTCAGAATAGCAGAGCTCCAGCTCCTGCTGGCGGCTTTTGTTGAGCAGAATATCTGATTCATCCCCAGCCTGCGTTTCTGTGGTCACACTGGAACCATTTCCAGGTTTGAAGCAGTCAGAAGGAAATCTTGCTGTTCTGATTGACAAAACACAGCCAGCCTGGTTAGATGGGTTGTTAAGAGGCGTTTGTTCACGTGGGTAAAGTGAAGTACTGGGGGAAGATGGATGAATTCTGGTGAGCTCTTAATACAAAATCACAGTATTTGCTGTGATTTTTTCACATGGGCAGCTGCAGCAATGAATGAGGTGCCAGATCCCATTTGAAATGGTTGGTGAGGGGAGGTTACAGCCAGAGCACACCCTGATTTTTGTGTTTGATGAATAATCTGCTTGCTTGCTTTGCTTCCAGAACCCAGGGTTAGTTACATGCACGTTGTTTGTGTGTGGAGCAGATAGGTGGGACTAAATCACTTACTACCACAACAACAGGCCCACTTGCAGGCTGACTGGGATGAGTCAGAGGGTTAATGTCACCCAGAGGGTTGGCTCAGTGTTTCTGTAAGTCATGCAGGAGATATTTCTGTCCTTACAGTGCTGAATCGTTCCTTTGCTGGACTTTATCCACCAGAAATCTTGCCTTGTGTTTTGGCAGGCTCTGTGCTGTGGTTTAATGTCACTTGCTCTGTGAGAAAAGGTTATTGCTGGTGGTGTTTTGTTTGGCTTTTCCCTATGATCTAGAGGCTGATATGTCAAATGGGATTTCACTGTCACATCAGCTCAGAGGTTTGTGAGAGGCCGCTTGGAAGTGATTAATTCTGTTGCATTAGAGGGAAATGCTGACTTTGCTACCTCCACCGAGTCCTTTGGTGAACCTTTGGGGCAAGCACGATGTAGAATGTCTCAGTGGAACAAAAGGATGTGTCACTGGGGCTCCCTTCAAATATTCCCCTCTATGGGAGTGCTTTTCACTACAGTTTTGCCTCACAAGCTCTTTGCAAGCCAGTTTCTGTGCTCAGGTCTGCTTAAGCCTTGGTGTTTTCTGAGCAACTGAGTGAATTGCTGGTGTTGTTGAAACTTCCATGAAGTAAACCATTATATGAAGTAAACTGTTCCATTTGGGGAGCCTGACTGCAGGAAACCTTAGGTCATTTGTGGAACAGATCTGTCTGCCCTGATGGCAGAGAGACAGGCTCTTCTCAGCCATGTCCTAGTCACTTGCTGGAGTCTTTGGGTTGTATAGGTGGTGTTTATTACTGTGCAGAGTAGCTAAGGCTGTTCTTCCCATTATCAGATGTATCTGGTGTTCCTTGCCTAGTGTTCTGAAGTCATACTAACAATGTGCTCCCTGCTTCAAAATTAAGGTTGTTCTCCCTTCGAACTGTGAAATATATGAAGTATATGCCATAGCTCCTTCAAATATCATGGAGTGTAGAGCTGCAAGGCCTTACAGGCAACTTAGATACTCTTAGCCTTGCAAAATGAAGAAGTTTTAGACATATTTGAGGGGAGTGTTTGCTGCCATTTAGCACTACACAAAAGGCAAATATCTGAATCTGATGACCTCCTGTACTCTGATTTTAGGAGAACTTGAAAGGAAAGCAGGTAGGCATGGCTGCCTGGGGTGGTCTGTTCTTTACAGGTCTTTGGTGAAGGGATGCCTCTTGACTGGGATGTTACCTGCTTGTAGCATTCTGAGTAGCAGCCTGCAGACTTTTAAAAGATCAAGAATATATAACTTCTTATCCCTGGCTGTTGTGAGGCCTTTGCTTTACATGGGGATATCTCACTTTGTTGTTAAGAACTAACCCCTTCATGCAGCTTTTGCAACTACAGCACCCAAATGAGCTTACTTCTTTGCTCTGCAGGACTGCCCTATTGCCTGGGTGAATGTCATGCTCTTTGACTATAAGGACCAGCTGAAAACAGGGGAGTGCTGCTTACACATGTGGTCGTCTTTTCCAGGTATGTTAAGAGTTAGAGCTACTGTTGTTTTATGTCTTTAGTCTCCATCACAAGATCAGGAGATGCTCTGTATCCTGTATTGCTGTCCAGTGGTAGGAGGGCCCATAACAGTTTGCACTACCAGCCCCAGTACAATTACTGCTCTATATTGTGATGACATCTAGAGCCCTGCCAAGTTGAAGGCCTTGTTTGCTTGGTATTGCATGTATAAGAGGTTGTTCCTGTCCTAAAGATGTCACTTACACCTCACTTGTGAGAGGTCAAGTGAGCTGCTCAGGGCCAGGCAGTGCCCATGACAGAGCTGGGAGCAGTCTGTGCTCTACTTTCTGCACCAGTTTCAGAAGATTTGGGTTCATGTGTTTATGCACTTTGCTTTTCAGATGAGAAAGGAGAACTTCTGAACCCCATGGGCACGGTACAGTGCAACCCCAACACGGAAAGTGCAGCAGCCTTGGTCATCTGCTTCCCCAGCGTTGCATCACATCCTGTGTATTACCCGTCGTTTGAGCAGGTAAGGGGCATGGCTTTTTGGAGGGCACAGAAATTCACCAGCTTTGCTGTGAATTCCTCATCATAGATGAGCATTTCTTCAAAAAATGCCCTTAACTGAGCTGCCTTTACACTGCAGACAGCAGTAGGCTCTGCAGGAAGGAAGAGGGGTAAAGGGGAAATGAGTGAAAGTAGAGAGCTCCCTCCCTTTCAGTGCAGGGTGATAACATGCTGTGTGGCTATGGGGATTTTCCATCTGTCACTGCCACTGGCCAGACACTGAAAGTGGAAGAAGAAATTTGCTTGCTACAGGAAAGGAAGGAGATTTGCTGTGCCAAGGACATAGATATTCTCTTGTGATGCATATTCTGGCTCAGATGCTTTAATAGATTGTGTCCATGTGCAGGGTGGCTTGGCCTGTGCTGGCTGCTTGGCAAACACGTGCCTGTTCTAGGTTTGTGGAACAGCCCCGTTAGCCTGGAGCTCAGTGACTCAGAGCCCCTGTGCAGGTCTGTCACCTTTGGGAAAAGGACTCATCCCTTCCTCCTTGTTACTACCAGGGAAGGGGGGGTCTATGGGCAGCTAGGTTACACATCAGAGCAGAGGGGTCCTGCTGGGTACTTCACCGGCACTTGGGCTGTGAGGTACAATTCCCTTCTCCAGAGGTGGCAAGTGGCTGATCTCTAATACACCATAAATGCTTGAAGTGATGGTGAGCTAAAAATACAGAGGAAATGAGAGGCCTGTCTCAGACTCTTTGTTTGTGTCCCAGCTGCTGGAGTTGGGGAGGAATGGAGAACAGCCCCGTGGTGCTGCAGCAGAAGATCCTGAGGAGGTGAGTCTTCTGGCATCAGTTTTTCAGCCATGTGCAGGTTATGTGCAAGTCTGGTTTCATAGATCAAGTTATACATTTCCACCTTGCCCCCAGCCAGGGTTTTTTTTCACCAAACTGGGTCATGCCCCAGCCCTATAGGGGTCTCTAGGCTGAACAAGTCCTGTGGGTTGAGACTGAGCCCCCATGTAAGCTTTTTCCTATGATTCTCATGAACAGAAGCTGCAACTGAAGGAGATTCTGGAGAGGAGGAGCCACACTGAACTATACGAGCATGAGAAAGACCTGGTGTGGAAGATGAGGTACGATATCCGTGACCAATACCCACAAGCTTTGGCAAAGCTGCTCATAATCACCAAATGGAACAAGCATGAAGATGTTGCCCAGGTGAGGATGCTGGGGTTGGCAGCCTTTTTGGTCCATCTTTTATTATCTGCATTGCTGTGTTGTGTTTGGGAGGCCACCTTAGCAGGGAATGTTTTGCAGTGCCTTGTGCAGGTAGGTTTGGCATCACTGAGGATGAGGAAGAGAACAGATGTTTTCTGTTCTCAACCACTGTAAATGCATGCTGAGTGGTACCCAGCTGAGTTGAGGGTTGGCTCTGCTTGGCTCTGTGCCATCCCTTCTAGAAACTGGAGGCAAGAAAAGATCCGCTTAGTTCAGAGCAGAAATAGGATCTGGATTAGACATTCTTAATTGGTAGTGAGAGACCAGCACTGGCTACCTCAGGGGGCCTGTGAATCTCTTCCACTGAGAGCGTCAGACATCATTTGGGGATGGTGTCTGTGCTGCTCATCCCTCCTTGCTTTCACAGGGCTTTCTAAAGAACCTTTTCTAGTCTACATTATTATGCTGCAGAAAAGTGCTTTTTGTCAAAGAGCAAATGTATCCCTGCTGTGGACTTTGATGGCTCTTCCTGTCAGCCTTGCTAGGAAGTTCGGAGGGTTTTGACCTGGTGTCTGCAAACTTGCTCCGAGGCATCTATAAATAGTGACCTCCCTGCAAAGGCACTGCTCTTCCATCAGTAGAATTTTAGATTTCTGTCTGTTGTCATAAAAACCTTGTTCCTTTTTTTGCTATTTTTCCGCTTACAGATGATATCCCTGCTTCAGACCTGGCCAGAGCTGCCTGTCCTCAATGCTTTGGAGCTGCTGGATTTCAGCTTTCCTGACCGTTATGTTGGCTCCTTTGCTGTCAACTCATTAAAGAAGCTGACGTAAGCGTTATCCACAAGGGATATGCAGAGCCCTTTCTATTTCTGTGCAGGGCTGCTGAGGGGGACTGTGAACAAGGCTGACAGCCTTGTCTTTACAGTTCTTGCAAGTACACGTGTTGATAAGGTTCTCTTTTCCTTTTCTCTCCACAGAGATCACGATGTGTTCCAATACCTGCTACAGCTTGTCCAGGTGCTCAAGTATGAATCCTACCTAGACTGTGAATTAACCAAGTTCCTGCTGGACAGGGCATTATCCAACCGCAAGATCGGCCACTTCCTCTTCTGGCATCTGAGGTAAAGGCTTTTCCTTAGGAATCAAGTGAAACCAGCATTTACTGGTTTGCTCATGGCTCTGGGAAGTGTGACAACAAGCAGGGTTGGATGTACAGATGAAAACATACTTATTGAAGGGCTATTTGCTATCCTTCAGCTATTGTCTTTCACCAAAGCATTGGTGGGAGCTGCTTGCTGTCATTACCAAAATATGTATGTATATATATGTGTGTGCATATGTATTTGTGTATATATATATACATATATATGTGCATACAGGTGCCTGTGTGTTGAAATTTACTGTGGACATCTGCGGCCACCTGTCAGTTCTGAGCCATATGCTCCAAACTGTCCTTGAGTAATGCTCTCAAAGGGGGGGTTAGCAATGTAGTCATCCAGAACGATGTCTCATCACTTCAAGCAATGGTTTTTCTACTGGGGTGGGTGCGTTATTTTCTCTCCCCAGTACACAGAATCTAAACAGCAGCTAAGGCTCTGCACCCTTCTCTCCCCCTGCTCTTTGTGCTGGCATGAATGGAAGAATTAGTCACTCACTGCAGTGAGTCAGAATTGCTCTACTCTCCTTTCTTTAGGTCAGAAATGCATGTTCCTGCAGTTGCCTTGAGGTTTGGCCTGATTCTGGAAGCATACTGCAGAGGCAGCACCCACCACATGAAAATCCTGATGAAACAGGTAAAACCTGCTTTTAGCCACGAGGCTGACCTCCCTTTTCCAATTTAATGGTATCAGCAATACAAAAAGAGCCTTACAGCTGCTTACAACAACTATGGATTGGCCATATCCTATTAAGAGCCTGGTGCTCCCCATCACGTGACTTTACTCAGCTCTTGGCTACATGTGTCCCAAACTACACTATGTGTCTAGAATGGTCTGAAATGGCAGTTTTGCATAACCAGAACTACCCAAAAGCACTGAAGGGCAGGGACTCATCCTCCCTTTTCTAGCCAGTTCTAGTCCTTTGGTGCCTGATAATGTCCATTTTCCCTGGTGCAGTCATTGCCTTGCGATGTATCTGTGTCCAGCAAAAATCCATTATTGATTATGGATCTGCCTCAAGCAGATACTACTAAATCTGTTTTGTTGCAGTGTGTGAAATTACCCCAAGTTGAAGAGGAGGCAAGAGATAGACCCAAGGCTTATATTTCACAGTAGACTTTAATAGTTTTTAAGCTTTCTCTAGGAATTTGCTATTTGTTACCCCTGTTCCTTCCCTCCTTTGTTTCAGGGAGAAGCCCTCAACAAGATGAAAGCTCTGAATGACTTTGTTAAAGCGAGTTCTCTGAAGGCCACCAAGCCTCAAACCAAGGAGATGATGCACGTGTGCATGAAGCAGGAAACTTACCTTGAAGCACTTTCCCACCTCCAGTCCCCCCTGAACCCCAACATTATCCTGGCTGAGGTTTGGTAAGGAAGTTACTGCATCTCTTCATTTGTGCTGCAGGCTTTGTTCAGCAGCAGGGCTGGGCTTCTCATCACCCCTGGGTCCCCTTTTCTCATGAAAGTCCCCAGTCTGAGCATTTGCTGTTGAATTTGCAGCTTAGATGGCTGCTTGTTTAATAGATGGCAGCTCCAGTGGTGATGTTTCTGTTTGCTCTAGTGTGGATCAGTGCACCTTTATGGACTCCAAAATGAAGCCTTTATGGATTGTGTTTAATAATGAAGAGACAGGTGGAGGTGGAGTGGGAATTATTTTCAAGAATGGAGATGGTGAGTCTGTGTTCCTGATAGTCCCAAATGTTTATTGGGGTGAGTGGGCCTAGCTGTGGACCATTACGAGTTTGAATGTTCTGACAGTAAGTTGGACAGATAAAAACTCCCCTGTACGTTTCATTTGCTGCACTTCTCATTAAGATTTTAGCCTAGCAGTAGCTGGATACCTTTGCACAGTAAAAGGAAAACCTGATGTGGGATCTGAAAGAGCTACTGCATTGCAAGCTGTGTAGGGTTGGAGTATCTGCTGCTCACTGTTGTGTCCAGACAGATGTTTTCTGAAGTGGTACACTGACTATGGGAAGAGCTTTGGCAAAGTGAAGTAGTGTTTACCTGCGTTAGTAGCATCATGTCTGAGTTAAAGCATCTAGAATGGTGGCTTTATGCTATTACTGCAGTAGTAGACATTGCTGGCTGCTGCTGTTCTTTCATAGCCAGACCTAGCAAGTGGCAAATGCAGCAAACACACCTCCAGCAGCCTGCTTCAGGGGCAGAACAAGTGCCACTTGCAAGAGCACGAGAGGAGGAGATAACAGGAGGTGCTTGTGACCCTTTTGTCCCTTGTAATGCTGCACAGATCTTCGACAGGACATGCTGACTCTGCAGATGATCCAGTTGATGGACATCCTGTGGAAGCAGGAGGGCCTGGATTTGAGGTGAGTGATGTGCACACAGTTGTCCTACTGCAACTATATGTCAGTGGTAAGGCCATTTGGTCTACAAACTCTTTTTGTCCCTGATGAGTCTGTTTAGTATTCTGGGAGTAGCTAGTCAGGTTTTGTGTGAGGGGCAGAGATGTAGGGTAGGTGTGGCAGACAAGGGGAAGCTTATACAAAACAACACAACCCCATTCTGGGCAAGACTTCAGTGGAAGGGTTTCTTTCATCTCTGCAGGATGACCCCTTATGGCTGCCTCTCCACAGGAGACAAGACTGGGCTGATAGAAGTAGTCATGCAGTCAGACACCATCGCCAACATCCAGCTGAACAAGAGCAATATGGTGGCCACGGCAGCCTTCAACAAGGATGCACTGCTGAACTGGCTGAAATCCAAGAACCCAGGGTAGGTGGTGGACTTACCTTGCACTTGGGGCTGCTTCACTGCTTCCTTCCAGCCCCAGACACTTCCTGCTTTGCTCAGTTTTCTCCTTTAGTTATGTATATTTCTAAGCTGCCCTACAGTATCCAGCTGCTGCACTGCCAGGCACATCAGAAGGCATCATGTATGAGCAGATATGGAGGCAACTGGGTTACTGTTTGCAAGCTTTTCTGGTCTTTGATAGCTTAAAGTAGAATGGTCCAGAGGCTGATCCAAATCCAAATGGCATTGATCCTGTGACTTTATCCAGAAATAGCCAATGTGGTAGCAGCTGGAAAAGGGGCAGAAGGAGTAATGCTAAAACTTGGAGGTGAAAAAAGCAAGCAGCAGAAGAGCCGTGTAGCTTTGGGGTTTACTAGGGACGCAATAGCAATACCTCAGTGCTATTCCCAGGTAACAAGGCACCAACAGGAATCATTGTGGGAGCCCAATTTGCCTTTTGGATCTGTAGAGATTTAGAAATGAGTTAACTGAGTTGAAACAAACCCATTTTTTGTTGAGGATTTGGATACAACCCTATCCAGACCCCTCCAATTAGACATTGCTACTGCAACTTCTGTAAAGCTGGGATGGGAGTTCTGCCTCTGGAGAACCCTATGGAAATTCAAACATGATTCCCTTCTGCAGGTTTGCATGGGGGAAGGTGTAAAAACAGCATTCCCAGGGGTGGGGCACTGGTGTTCAAAGTACCACTCCTATTCAGCCTCTTTATCCTCTTTAGTGATGCACTGGAACAAGCCATAGAGGAGTTCACTCTGTCCTGCGCTGGGTACTGCGTGGCAACGTACGTGCTGGGGATCGGTGACCGGCACAGTGACAACATCATGATCCGGGAAACAGGACAGGTATGGGGGCTGGATGCTGCTGTGGAAGTGTTGGAAGAGGGGCAGGGATGCTACTTAGCAGTGGACAGATAAATTCCAGTGCAATCCTAATGCTAAGGGAATCCCTCACCTTCCAGCCGAGAGGCAGACTGGACAAACATTCTCAGTAGAGGGTAAATACAGCTTTATAGTTTGGATTCCAGTCCTGTAAGCATTGCTGCCATCAGCTGCTGCTGTTAACATCCATTCTGAAACTGCATTGAGATCTGTGTGCAGATGCAGGCTCAAGCACTGCACTTTCCAGTCTGAAGAATTAGTTGGCTTCAGCTGAGTCACAAATTGCTTGTAGCTGCTAGGTTACTTACCTGAGCTGATATAGTTGTAGTCTTCCTCCTAGGAAAATACTACTTTGTTTTTTAAATGAATGCAAGTGATCAGCATGGTTTCAGTTTCACACTGACACCTGCACTGATTCCTTCTCTATTCCACAGAAGAGCTACCAGTTTGTATTTTCTAGTTTGGAAGACAAAGGGCAAAACTAGGAAAAAGAAAACACCTTTGTTAAAAGGGACATGTACTGAACTGCAGCACTGATAGTTTGCTAAAGGGGGAAGTCTAAGCCATCTTTCTTGCTTAACTGGGAATTACACAAAGCCTAGAGGCCTGCCTCTTCTCCCCATCCAAACATGCTCAGCAGGGCAGTTACAGACTCACTTATTATCCACGTGGGGGAGCTGATGCCCCGCAGTGCTCAGCTTTGGGTTTTGTTCCCTGGAGCTTACAGCTGCTCCCCAAACTTGCCTTCATGTGCAGCGTTCTGCAGTGGATCCTCCTTCCCATCACTGCACTGGTGCTGCAATGGCTTCACTCTGCTTGGTATTTAAAGGATGAAAAGAGGGGAAGAAGCCTTACATGAGCAAGTGCTATTTTGTAGTAAGTTCAAAACTGGACATCTTTTCCAGCATGCTGTGCTGCCCGTGTTAGTTCTTATTTTGCTTCTACTCGTAACACACTAAGGCTTTAGAAAACCCAGACATCTCTTCAAATATACTAAAGTGTTGAAGAAATATGTAGTTTTTCTGTCCTCTCCAACATCTAATTACACTAGAAAACAGCTTGGCAAGTAAATACTGCATCTTTTCCCAAAGGAGTACCATGGGAGAGGTCATTTTTCTGCCTCCCCAAATCCTATGGTGTCTTTTGAATATAGTAACTGTGAAGAGATCTCAACCCTGATCCTCTAAACCAGATGCTATTCTGAAAACAGCTCTTTTTTTTTTTTTCCTTACTTATAGCTGTTCCACATTGATTTTGGTCACTTTTTGGGGAACTTCAAGACTAAATTTGGTATTAACAGAGAACGAGTTCCTTTCATCTTAACCTACGACTTTGTGCATGTCATCCAGCAAGGCAAAACTAACAACAATGAGAAGTTTGAGAGGTAAGTGGTAGCAGTTAAACTTCACCTTTTAAATCCCTGTTTTCAGAATTTACTTCCACAGTTCCGTGTACCCCATAGCTGTCTGTACACATGAAAGTACATAAATTATTTACCCATTGGAGAGGGTGGAAGAGCTTGGCAGCCGTCAGTGCAGACAGCAGGGTTCATACTAACACAGTCTTGCTTTATGAAATGGTTCATCCCCTTCCCTTCCCTTCCTTTCTGAACAGGTTTAGGGGTTATTGTGAAAAAGCCTACATGATTCTGAGGCGCCATGGGCTTCTCTTCCTGCACTTGTTTGCACTGATGAAAGCTGCTGGCCTGCCAGAACTCAGCTGCTCTAAAGACATTCAGTATCTAAAGGTAAGAGAAGCAGAGCCCCGGTACAGTTAAAACTGAATACGTGATGCTGTAGCTCAATGAGGAGTTCAGTGTGAAAAGACGTACTTTGAGAAGCAAATGAGCTCCAAAACCAGTGAGTAGATATCCACCATGCCTGTGCAGCACATCAGAAATGCCAGATACTGGCGCTGAGGATGTAACTTCAGATCCTACAGCACAAAGGCAGCGGGTACCTTGTAGAACCAGCTTGCAGGGAAGGAGGCAGAGCTCTTTGGTTGTGTACCATTTTCTGTTCCCAGCTTGCCTCTTAAAATGATAACATCCTAGCTCTGGCCAGCTGAGACAGGAGCTCTGTACAATGTGCCAAGTGTAGGATGCATGTATTTATTTACCATGTTACTACAGTAACTATTAAAAACAATTAACAGCTACTCATTTCCTACACAGTGCTCCTTTCAATGGAATAATTTCTTAGTAAGCGTTTTAGTAGTTAACTGTTCAGTTGCACTACCAGTGAGGCCACACTGATTTCTGCCTCTTCCCTTCAGGATTCCCTAGCTCTTGGGAAAACAGATGAGGAGGCACTGAAGCACTTCAGACTAAAGTTTAATGAAGCCCTACGGGAGAGCTGGAAAACCAAAGTGAACTGGCTGGCACACAACGTGTCCAAAAATAACAGACAGTAGAGCAGCAGTGTCAGCCTGCACCCATACTCCAAGAGAATGTAATCCCTGCACTGAGGCCAGCAGTTGCAGGCAGGTTTCTAAAGACTGATGGATGTTGAAGATCCCAGACCTGTGCTCCCCAACATCAGCCATTGCTGCATGACTGAAAATGTGTTGGACTTTCACCAGCCACATCATCGTGTCTGCTGTAGGTCTGTGGGGAGAAGGGAGAAACATGAGGCAATAAAATCACTGCATACAGTGAAAGGTAGGTAGAGGTACTGTACACTTCAGAACTCATTAAGCTTCAAATACATCTTCTAATGGAAGAGTTCAGGCACTTGTAACATCCTTCCACTGTGTTAATGTGTATATTTGTTTCCTCAAAAAATTAGCTGAACACTGAGAATCTACTATCCCTGTAGCTCTTATACTATAGCCCTTCTTTTCAGAGGCATTAACTTTGTACACCAAGATAGGTCAGCTTAAATCATCCCTGATGCTGATGGGGAGCAATTGATTTATACTATGTTGTGACAGCGTAAAAATGCCCATGTTGTTGTATTACCTTCTCTCTGCTACAGAGGCCAAAGGGTTCTGAAACTGAACTGGAACTCACCTATCGCTGTCAAGAAGCTGATGGCACCAGCACAGACTTGTGTTGGCCAAGGGGTTCGGTATTTTTGTTTCCTTTCCTATGTTGAGCCTCAGTTCCAGGGTTTCTGCACTGATTCTGGTTTTAAGCCTGAAAACCTTAAGATGGAATTATCAAACTGGAATGTAGTATTGGTTGCCACATGTACCTCCTGTTGGGGTACTCTAGAGCTAGTTTGCCATTTGGTTTCCCAGTAATACAGGCATGCAGGCACTGGCCTACAGCTCTCCGATCCCTGGGATATAATGCTGTAATTCCAGTGTCAGCTGGGCCAGATGTGCCACTCTCTTCCCAAGTTACTTGGCCAGTCTGCCCTGCTGCATCAGGACAGAGGGTGCCAGATGAGCGGGTTTAACACCAAACACTTACAGAAAGTTCCATTACAACAAATGTTCTCATCTTCTTACAAATGTATTCCCTATTCTTTCCATACGCTTCCTCCTTTCAACCACAGTTCACAACTCCTCTTATTAGACTGGCTCTAGGTTCATCCAGAGAGCATCCTGTGCTGGTACCTAAATCAGGACAGGCCATCTACACCAGCCTCCTCCTGTTCTCACCACTGCCTCTGTCTCCTTTCCAAGCAGAGTCTCCCACCTCCCACAAGGTGCTGCAATCAATCATGTATTTCTACTCATGTGTTGTGTTTGTCTCCAGCTGCTGTCCTCACCCGAGCAGTTCTGAGCACTGATGTTATCCAGGGACAGATGAAAGGAGCCACTGCTGCCTCACATGAGTACAGCGAGGGGCATCAAGCAGGCTGGAGCCTATGAGACATGCTGGAAGATAGGTGGAGTAGCTGGTTAGTACCTGCTTCCTTCAGCAGCGCCTTGGTGGGCTTCCTTCCCTCTCCCAATTTCCCCATCAGGTTCCAACAGAGGTGCTCCATTTCTCTTTTAAGGAATAGTCTCATTTTCAAGGAAAGCTGAATCCTCTGTTTTATTTGTACTCCCTTAAGCAGGTTGAGCAATTTTCTTTTACTCAAACAACTGTTTAACTCTTATATAGGAAAAAACCCCACCAGGCACTTCAGAGCATGTTTCTCAAGTACCAAGAGGTGCCTGTACTGTTTAACAATGGACTGACTACTCCCTCCTGTAAATCTAGCTTCATGTCTGGCTTAAAATTCCCATAATACCAGCAAGTTTAGGACAGAGACTGAACAGGTCTGTTCCCTGCTGTGGAAGAAATCTGATTTGATGGTATTTCTGTACCCAGCACACAGCTCTAACTTATTCCTGACTTTCAGCTCTTTAAAATACTTTATATTAGGTACCCCTGTACTGTAAAAGCGAAGGTCAAGTACCTGAGTTGTGCAGCTGATGAAGAGCAAATGAACACTGCCTTGAAGTAACTTCTACCTTAAGTAGAAACAAATAGTAGTAATGCTAGATTTGGTCAGTGAATGGAATATGAAACACCATTAACAAACTCTTCCCTCCATTACCTTTACATACAGGTACCAGCAGATTCAAACAGTGCCATTTAAATCCTGATTTCAATTGCTTACAGTTTCTTTCCATAACAATGAAGTCCATTCTGTACTGGTCTGTATATATTAATATAAGCACCTCAAAGCACCCCCTACACACAGCTCATTTTTAACTCTTTAGCCCTTGGAGCTCCTTGTGTTTCTACACCTTTCAAATGATGCCATTTGTCACATGGATGAGGCCAGGACATTTCAACACCCAACAGTATGTACCCTTCCAAGTGATCTAAGTTACTTACAGCCACATTCTTTAACAGCTCTTAGCATACTGTTTAATAGTAAGTACCAAGGCATGGCTGCAGTAAATAATGGGGTTTGCTGCACTTGTGTTTCAGACCCCACTTTGTTAGCTAGAACTGAGGTAGCTTCGTGTCTTCCTGTGACTACGCATTTGAGCCTAAACACTAGGAAAATAGCAGTAGGTAAACGTGTACCAACTGTCTGGCAGGAAACACAGCATTTACTTAGAAGTACATAGTACAAAACTGAACCTGCAGCTAATTATGAGAAGAAACTATCAATCAGATCTACTGTTTCTGTGTAGCTGTTTTCAAGTAGTATCATTTTCTTTCCCTGTGCCAGATTATATAGCCTCAGAGGGTGCTGGGTGACATAAGTAAGTTGAATTAGGAGGAGGAACATGCTTCTATCAAATGCAGAAGCTTTCATCCATCCAACAGAGAGTCTGGTGCTGTTGTGCAACCTGGGCTGTTTACAAGCCAAATTTGTGAAGACCCAATCGTAACAGGATAGAAAATTACAATTTGCCATAATTATGGAGTACAGAAGGTTTGTGGGATCCTCCTGAAATACTAAATAGGAAATGGAAAAAGGAAAAAAAAAACCAAGCTCAAACACTCAGGCCCTAACAGGAGTTTTGTTACTACAAAACACTGCAGGATTTAGAGCTCTTGGCATGCTGAACAGTGAGAGAACCGCACAGCACCTGCCTGAATCACTGCTCCCTCAGCAGGGAGGTGACTTCCTCCTCATGTTTCTCCCCTGGGGGGATGTGCCCAGACTCTCTGCTTGCAGACTTCTGTTACCACACAACTTTGCTCCATTTTAGAGAATATGTAAGCATTGCCATTTCCTTCCTTACTAACCTGATTTACAGAGCAAGTAGCATGCACCAGTACCAGGCCCCATGCAAGCCGAGATGCACTGAAACCACAACCACCTCATCTGTGGTTGGTGGAAGGGAAGAAACAATTGCATAAATGTGGCAACCTGAGAGAACTGCTTTTACAGATGAGTACAAGGCTCCTGCCTGTGGCAGTGCAGCAAGGCATTTCCAGCCAGCAGGCTCCTTGGTTATGCTTGGTACAGCTGCTGTTCTGATCCTGTTTCCAGCCACCTCAGGCCCTTGCATAGTTCTACAGCGGCACAAAGCAGCAGTGGCTCTTGGCATCTGCCCTTCCAGTTTAGAAGTGCAATAAACCAACGTTCTAGCAGTGTAAATGACAAAACCTGAGCAATTCCAAAGGTGTTTCTCAATCCAGCACAGTTGTACAGAGGGTACTCAGTCTAAAAAATGGACTTACCTGCACGAAGTGAACACATGGTGAGTTGTCAGGAAGCCTTTCCTCATCCACCACTGGAGCAGCTCCTGCCCGATGCGCTGATGGCTACGCTGGGTCAGCAGAGAGCCTCTGACTCCAAAGGTACAAAGCAGCAGCTCCCCTGATAGTTGAATTGTACTGAGGATTAAAACTTCAATCACTTTCCAAACTATGACATTTCACTATAAATAAGTAGCTTCTGGTTTTATAAACCTGCTCCCAAGGACACCCTTTCCAGTTCTATTTATTTAGAGATGGTTCCGTGTTATTTTTGTTAACTCTGTACAAACTGATTGTGCTCATTCTGTTGCCTTTGACAAAAAGAAGTATTTTTTTAAGCCAACCTGTGGTTCTGTCAAAGAGAAAGTTTACACATTCAGCCTTCAGTTGCTTTAGGTACGTGTTTTGTAAGTCAAGAAATAAAAGATGATTGATAAATTGTACACACGTGGCCAAAGTCTTTCTATGCTTGAGTTCAACACAAAACTCTTCTACTGCCACCAGGGAAGCAAATTACCACACTTGATGTAACCTGATACAACTTTGTTCCATTCAACGAGAAATAAATGCAAACAACCTTTAGAACCAGAAATTTATTGTAGCTTATAGACTTTCCAAACTGACCTGTTACCAATATACACATCTGAAAAGTTATACCCACAGTGGCTACAAACTGTATCAGGACATTTACAACCTTTCAGCATTACCATTAAGTCATGATCAGTTTTGGTCTAAAATACAGCAGCTACAGCAACAGTATATGGAAGGATAAGTCTTCTACACATTAACACAGGACAACTGTCAGACATAAGTTAAAAGTTTCCCAGGTTACTTCAAACTAGCAGTTATTTACCACAGGAGGAGTCAAAACCATTTCCCCATTTTAGAAATCTAAAATTTTACATTAAAAAAACCCAAACAAAACAAAACCATCCCCCAAACCCAGTAAGCTCCTGGTGTGGGTTCATCCTCCCTGCTTCCAGGTCCACCTACTATCAGAAAAGGCACTCCGCAGTCAAGCGTTACCCCAGCTAAAACCCGCCGGTAGATCCCATCACACAGGGCTAGGTGAGAGTAGGTCTGCTCTGAACATCCAAACTATGGATTTGGATCCATTATTACGACCCTCTGTACCCCACCCCTTGGCTTCTTGTTGCTCCTCCAGCACAATGAATGGCCCTGCCTGGCCTGCTGAGACACACACGGGCTGTGCACCACGGACAAAGGCAGACTACAGACAAGAGCAAGAACTGGAATGTTGCTTACCGTGCTGAGGAGCGAGTGGAGTCCTAGTCCCCTGTCGCAAGCAAAACAAGTTACTCTTTTTAATCCACCTCCAAATGTAAAACTCAAATAAGCAGATATTTGTTATTCAAGGCTCTGCGTAAGACCTAATGAAGTTAAAGAAACAAGCCCTGCCTTGCAAAAACCACCAGCACTCTCCACCATGGGGCCACAACCTCCTTTTCGTACCTTTCAGCTATTTAGAAAAGTCCTTTGCAATTCCAAGTTCGAACTTTGATTCAGAAACAACCAAAATCATCTGCACTTGGAATAATATTAACATGATTCCCAAGGTTTTCTGGTTGGATAATTTACGCTATAGTTTTTCACCAGCAGGAAAACACAATTACTAAGTGTAAACAAAGGCTTAACACACCAACAGTCCCAGTTACTGTACAAGGGGCTACAGGGAATGAGCAGGAGTGTGTTTAATCAACTGGTATCAGCTATGCCCCAAAGCAGGCAGCTGAGCAGGCAGCCAGCACACCGAGCTCTGCAGACACAGCCATGGTGCACAGGTCTCACGCTTCCCACCTTCAGGTACCAATATATTCATAACTAAACAACTGACCTCCCTGCAGACCATTTCAGTACTGCAGGCAGCCTCACTGTAACCACAGCAGCCACACACTGCTTTGCCCACCATCCAAGTAGTGTTTTTACCCCAATAACTTAAACACCCTCGTGCCAGGAGTTAACTGGAGAAGAAAGAAAAGAAAAACCAAATTGTATTGCACAGGGCAGCTGAACCTCTGCAGAGGATGCTGAAGCCTTTACAGTTCCTCACCAGCTTCTGTTCCCTCTGCAAAAATAAAGGAGATTAAAGAAAAGGAAAGCAAAACTAAAGAAAGACCAGAGCAGGGCATGAGCGAACATGGCAGTCAAGGCCAATGACACTGTGTTACTGACACATCTACACTAGATCACGGTGCCCGTGCTCCTGCTGCAGTAGTACAAGACTTGTAATATTTCATGCTGCATGATTGCTTTACTTGAGCATGTTTGAAACCCCAAATCCCTGTTTTCACTACCACAAATGACATAATTACATAATTCCAAGATATTTACAAAATATTAAAAAGTCTGTTAATCTTCTACATATTATCCTCATTCTGCCACTTTACACATGCACTAATTTGGGGGAAAGAAAACAAATCAACAGGCTGAAAGGAGCAGCTTTACCCTTTGTCGACAAGCAATCTTTGCATCTTTTAGAAAGAGAAAAGAAGGAAACAAAGCCAAGTTCGTTTCACTGAGCGAAAAAAAAGACAGTTCAGAAATTCATGTGCAATGGCTACAGACCTGTCGAGTCAGCCAGCTGAGATGACATGAAGAGAAAAGTGCAAGGTGGGTCCTCACATAGCGGAAAAACAAATCCAGTCACTGAGGCATGGCTGAAGGAGGAGGGGGGCTAACTACAGCTCTAGGAACAGCATCAGGAACTAGCTGACAGAACACAAACACGGGGATGTGTGGGGCTCGAATCTACTGGCCAGAATGAATTTTGTTTTGTTTAAACACCATGAATCCTTGGTAACAATGGAGTGTGTTACAGTGGAGTCTTCTAGAGCAGAAACATAAAGACAAAGGGAACAGCTAGAATCAGTAACTGAGGGTAGAGTCATCCCATTCCAGCTGTTGCTGTCTATTGACATTCTGTTGGTCCTCCTCCTGTTCTCCCTCTTCCTCCTCGCTGCTTTCAGACTCTGCACTAGTGATGTCATCTTCTTCTCCATCTTCGCTTTCTTCTTCCTCTTCCTCCTCCTCCTCCTCACTGCTGTGTTGATCCTCATAAGTCTGTCAAGACAGAAATTGTTGATTTAATGGCTAAAATTCTTTTTATTCTTCTGAACTCAGGCACAAGGCACCATATTGAGAAAGAGCTGCTACAGATTCATTACTGGGTTTAGAGTTCAGCAGCAATTAGAGGCAATCGGGAAAGAAAAAGGAAGTAGAGCTCTTTAAAACTGCTTTGTAACACTGCTATCAACCCTGTCACACTGAACAAACTAATTCTGAAGTGCAAGCCAATCGTTCAAATGCTAATGGAAAAGATCTTCCAGTAGGGTCACACACAGAGCAGAGGCTGCACATCTCATTCCCGATTTCCTAAATTCAGATAGCAACCACAGGAGAAACAAACATCATAAACATGGATGTTTCAACAATAAAGCCTTGCTGCTGGAGGAAAGCAGAGTGTGGTTAATGCAGCACAATGAACACCAGTGTTGGACACTGGCCTGTAAACCCAATTAGGCATCAGGAAGCTGTAACCCCTGCAAGATCCCAAACACTGCTCCTGGCATTTGTCACCTCATTAAAAACTCACAGCTCATGTCTCTGCTCTGGGTTCAGCGCTTGGCTTCACTCCACTGTGTCCATCACACCCAATACAGCTGCAAAAGAGCATTTTTTGTTAGGTGCTGGGACACCAGTGTTACCTCCATGGGGTTCACAGTGATGGTCAAAGCAGAGTCATCCCAGTCCATCTCGTTTTCCTTTCCAGTATCCTGGTCACGCATCGTTCTCTGATGTGCAGCTCGGATTCGGAACACTCCCAGAATAATCATGAAAACCAGGAAGCTGACACAAACTACAATCACAACAGTGGCTGTGCTTGGAACAACTGCAACAAGAAAATAAAAGGAGTTTCTTAGCTGATGTTGATAAGTAACTCTTACACAATGCTCCTGCAAGAGGGAAATGGCATTACACAAACAGATGTAGCTGCACAGAGGCAGTTTGGCCGGGGCCTCTTAAAAAGGCAGCTGGAGCCTTAAGAACTAAACCCTAGTTCCTTAAGTATAATTACATCAATCTGAAGGACTAACAACACATGGAGAGCAGATGCCACCACACACACACAGACTCCTCTCTTAAAATGCCTGGTTTTCTTCCTCTCATATCCCATACCCATGCCAAATTAACATAATTAAGCCAGAAAGGACAGATACCATCAAGGGAATAGCACTGCATGTCTTCCTTAATGCTATTCAGAAGAAATACTGCCGCAGGTCTTACAGTGCCCTCGAGACTGGTACACCTCCCATTTGCTAAGGAAGAAACCCTGTTTCACAGGCCTCTAGTAATCCCCTCCCTGCTTGGGCAACAGAACAGGACTGAGTAGCTGCTTAGATTATTAGTGCAGCACAGTGGTTTAAACTCTGCAGCCAGAAGCCTCTGTATCATTTTAACTCCAGAAAACCGCAGCTGAACTGCAGAGACTGAGAATTCTTACCTGAAAATGGGTGAGGATTAGCCAAGTTGTGACCAGAGAGATCAACAAACGTGTGGTGCACCGGATGCACGAACTGCGGCTGTGCAGCTATGTGATTGGCGTGTTCAACCGGGTTAGCAGTGTGGATGACGTTCACCTAGGAACAGAAAGAAAACATTAAGCTCCAGAAATGCAACAGCTCAGCTTCTAAAGAGAGAAAGAAAGAATATATAGAATATAATAAATAGAACATAATATATAGAATATAATATATAATAAATAGAATATAAATTAAATATCTATCTCCCAGAGGAGGCATCCAGTTCTCCTTCAACACAACAACGGCTTGTCTCAGGGGACAACCATCCCTAGCAGTAGCTCCTCATGTTACAATTCCTTGTCACAAATCCCTCCAGTTTCACAGCTCTCAAATCTGTTTTACTTTGTGAACAGATACCAGTACTTCAGCATAAACCAGATAAAGCCATTTTATAATCAACTTTGATAGCCAGCCATTTTAATCCTGAACTAAGAGCATCTAGAAAGATCTTTTAACATGTGGGTTACATTTTCTTCACTCCCATCTTATTTGCTGTGTATCTTCCATTAACAGCAAAGTAAGTACCCTTACTACAGTCAAAGGGTTAAGAAGAATAAAACCATTCTTCCAGTTTAACCCACACTGCCTTTTAGGAACAACTGCAAGCTCATCATATGCACCACACATTTCACATTTCCTTTCCAAACAAGCAGAGCTAAATATACCGTCCTGCAGTGGAACGCAGTGATAGCGGGTACCTGACCAGCTGCACAACAGGAAGAGAGCACATTTACTACAGGACAAGGAAAGCATCTGCAGTTCAACAGTTTGTTAAGATCCCAACTTGAGCTCACAGAATTTCCTCAGGAAACAAAGCCACATTACTTAACACAAAGATTTCCATTCTGCAGCACAGGAGGCTCCCCAGCCCACCACAACCACCCAGCTAGTGGCAAATACTATGAACTTCACTGCCATCTCTTTGGTCAGCCTTAAGCTGTAGAAATTCAAGCCTATAGCTGAAAGATGCAGATAGGTTACAGTTCCCCTCCACATAAGTAACTTTACATTCCAGCACCTGAAATTTGGGTGCCCTTTAATGTTATGTTCTGCTGGACTTCAATATATTTGATATAAGCATATTAAGTAACAATTAGCCTGTGCTTTACTGCAGAGGAAACGCAATGTTAGCCTGTGTCCTTACATAAACCCTTATTATCAGTAATTTAAGCATCCCATAGGCTAAACAGTGAAGGGCCTTGCAATTCCATTTGCAGAATCGCACATGAAGGCCACCCAATCTCTGATAGCAACCACTCACTCTGTTTGCTAGCTCTTTGCTAAGTTAATGCCCTGTGTTGCCAGTTCAACCTTTTCACCCTCACGCTTCCATTAGCCATACCAGCCAAACCCCTGTTTAGGCAGTCTTGTTTAAAGCTGAAATGTAGGATTGAGAACATGGATATACATAAGAAGCAGCCTGACATGCAACCATTGGTTAATATGCATTTACAGGGCAAAAATCCAAGTCAATCATTGATCAATTATCCATCAGTTGAGGCAACAACTTCCCTCCTCTTAGCCATCCATGCTCTAAAACCTCCCAGTGATCACTTAGCTCACATACCTCCACTTTAAACTCGTTGCTGACATAGCGACCATTAAGCTCAGAACACACTAACTTGAACTTTCTGTCGAAGAGGGAAGCAGTGTGCCAGTTTCTGTAATGTATCAAGTGCAAAACTTCTTCATAACTAGCCATAGTATCAACCCCTGTGGAGAGAGATAAATAAGTGCAACAGTCACTTTGCAAGAGACAAGTACAACATCATATACTCCACAAATATTACTCCCTTTAAGTTTTCTTGGCTGACATGTATGTCAGTTCCAACGGATTGATTCTGGGATAAAATCCTAGACCTACTTAGACTTTGAAGGGATTCTGGGAGCCTTTCTTTTGCGTACATCAGCATACTCTGAATATAAAGTAGAAAGGAATAATGCAAGGAAAGTAGAAAGGAATTTGTGCAAGGAAAAAGCGTTTTCTGGGGCTAAATGCATTTCACTTCTACAGTTCAGAAAGAACCTGCAATTTGGGACATGAAAGAAGAACAGAAAGCAGGGTCTAGAACTATGTATTTTCTAGAATCACACCTTTCCACAAAATAGTTATAACACATCTGAGCTTGAAACTGGTCAAACCGAAGTATTTTGAGTAAGGTTTTATAAATCATCTCTAGCACATCAGTTCCATTATCACTGCCTTCAGACCCTTCCTCAAAACAGATCAGAAGCAGTAACCCCTACCTGTGATTATCATGCCCAGATTGGAACTACTCATCTCGATGCCCTTCTGCTGTAATCGTGTCATATCAATCTCCAGGCTTTCTTGTTCCTGATTCAGCTCCTCTCCTAGCACTGTCACCTCACACGTATCCAGATTATGCATGATCTCTTCAGATACCAATGACTCTTGTACTGAAAAGCAGAGAAAAAGACAGAAGTTTGAGAAACAAAGGTGAAGTACAGAAGAGCGCAGGGGCTATCAAAACTCAATCCTCCTTCCGGGACAAATACTAAGATCTGGGCCTCAAGGTAGGAGAGCACATATTCATTAAATAATGATTTTAAAAATTATAACAAATACAAAGATATATATACAAATATATATATACAAATACAGGATATTTACATGAAGATAATGGCCTAGGCTTACTACTATTTCCAGGAAGACTTCTGTCAACCCAGAGCAGAGCATCTAAGCCTCACAAGAGACCTACAGCTTCTTTTCCCCTACTAGACTCTGTATTAAAAGAGAAATCCACGCCTCTACAGGTGGAAGATCCCCCAGCATGATCACTGAATGAGGTGAGAGTAGGCAACAGTCCTAAGCAGATAAGGATGTTACCTGTAGGATCTTCATCTCCATCTCCCTCTGGCTCCACCTCCCGTGTAATGGTGCTTATTATGCGAAGCTCAGGAAAGAGGGCAACACCCTCGGAACTCTCAAACTCTGAAGCAGAGCGGGCAAAATGGTTGATGCCACTCAGGCTGATTTTCGGTTCCTCTGGTTGCAAGACCATTACATATCCCTCCACAGAAGGAATGGAGACACAGGCATCTTCGTTGAAACATCTATGAGACAGAGGAGCAGTTTTGCACAGTTAAGGAGGCTATTTCAAAGGGAGGCACAATTATGCAGAGTAATTGCTTTATGAATTTTTGAAGAGCTCTGTCTCAGACCCAAGAGTCTGAGATAAATTCATCAACTGTGTTGGAAAGCAGGAATTCCCCACCAAGGGAGCAATCTTTCAATTACCTTTTACTTACAGTTAACATTTGGCCCATTTTCTAATGCTGTGACTAACAGCCACAGATAATACCTTTAATGAAGGCTGCGATACTGGAGACATACAGCACACCATTGCTTAAGTTCCTCCTTATCCCCTTATTTATCTCAACTGAGATACATTAACATGATTCAGGTTTCAGTTATCACTGTACAGTGATATGTTATTTCAGCACTAGGACATACTTGACAACACTGGTGATTTTAAGCCTCCGAATCCCAGGTGTTGGGAACTGTCGGGAATTCAGATAGGAAATGTGCTGCATGGCCTTGTCAACTCTGTCAATGTCATCCCCTTCCACAGTCAGTGTTGACTGATTTGGGTTCATGTGGATCTGAAATAACAGAGAAAGAATGTAAGAGAATGCCCCAGCAGTAACATGATGTAACGAAAGTGGGAACTCAGCACTGCTTAGCTTGGGAAACACTAGGATAATTACACCTATATCCAAAGCACTAAGGCCATTACTTACTGGCCCTGCAGTACAGTTTAACCTCCCTATTCACTTCCTTATTTCAGTGGAATATATTTAATGCTTCATTCTTTAAGAAAAATATCTACACACTTAGCAGAGTCCTGATGTGGAGATTACAGTAATAGTAATATGAAGAGAGACAGCTAATATTAAGGAGAAATTCAGCTCTGTTCACACATCCTTGCTACTAAAAAAGGCATGTAAGGTAAGTCTCATTCCACTAAGCTGCTTGTTAAGAATATCTTTTATTAGTCAAACTGGTATAGCTGCTGAAACTGAGAGGCTTACAAATATGGATTTTCTCTTCAAGACTTGAAGAGAACACAGTAACTTTCATCCTTAAACTCCACTAAGCCCATGTCTATACAAGAAAGATTTCCTAGTTTCATGTGATTTTACTGCAGAATGTCTCAATGGATTAGCTTGTTTTATTTCGGACACCACTACCAGCTCTGCCAGCAAAACTCATAACTATTATCAGCAAAGCAACATATACACTCCCCTTTATTCACATGCAATTTTACCTTCACGCCTTTGCTGACACCATCAGCCATCTGCAAATCCAGTCCTTCCTTGCATGTATACAGGCAATCTATCACCTTCTTGTTCTCCAGTTTACCAGAACGGATCATCAAACCTGCCAGGTTGCCTCGGAAAAACTGAGCCATGCGGAGTTCACCACCTTCATAGAGGGAGGAAGGAAAAATCCTTACACGGTTTGATTCTTTCAGTTTCTTCTTTTGTAATACAACAAAAACGCCTTCTGGTACCACAGAAGCATTATACACATGCAGGTTAGTTTTTATCCATACTGGGTGTTAACCCTGTGATTATGTTCAAGCATAAAGAAAGAATTCAACAGTTCCCCATGCATATGGCCTTCAAAACACGTGGGGCCATCTCGAACTGTGAAACTCAGGCTAGTATTTCTGTAACAAACACTTCAAACGACATCACCCATACAGCGAGGTGGTGCTCTTCAGAAAGGACAGACAACCAATGAGATGAACCATGAAACCTGGATCCTCATGTTGAGGTAATGCTTCCTGCTAGTTGGTTCTCTACAAAAAGGGCAATGCCCACTGGGATAAAAACCAAGAGCATCCTTCCTCAAGATGTTATCTACATCTAAACTGATCAACACAGACTCTCTTTAGACTCGAAGGATAGAAATGCTCTTCACAAAGTGATTCAGCTCATTCTCAAAAAGGTGTCAGAGTTAACTGCTCCCCTCTAAAGGTACCACTTTCCCTCTACGGACTACAGCAAGCAGTTTAAGCTCAGGTAACTCATTTTTAGATATTTAAGTCTAAATGAACTGCAACCCAATAAGCTCCTCACTGCTTAGACTTGTTGAAGATGACATCCCGATGGCCACTGAGTCCATCTTGCTAAACAATGGGAGCCACAGAACACCACCCAGAAACTGGATTTCAAGGTCATCACTTGCTAAGCTACCAGAGTTTTAGAAAGATGTCTGAGCTCGTTTTGAGATTCTAAATGATAGAAGATCCCTGACATAACTCGGTACAATTTTCAGTAGTGAACTGTGCTGTTACAAATGATGTATTTTTCAGTTTAGATTTACAGAGCTCCAGCTCCTATTCTCTGGCTTCTGTTGCCTCCTTGCCAAATTAAATGTGATGCACCGCTAGAAACCTATTCTCAACTACATCTGGACCATTCAGCTTCACAGAACAAGTAGGATTTTGAATACACTTTGAGAAACACACACTAATTTTAAGTGTCTCAACTCAAGGCACAAAATCCACTGAAATACCCATAAAACTTTCTAAGAAAATGCAGTTCTGCAGTCAACCTGAAACACCTGGGAGCCAAAGCTTTTATGCCCATTCACTGTCATTAGAACTTTATACCAATTTCTGATCAAATGAGTATCCACTTCAAATTCTAGGTCTGTCTTTGAGTTATATATGAGCAATCTGATCTAATTACAAAATTGGTCTTGCAGTGGGGAGCAGTTCCCTGACTTCCACAGGTTTTTGTCAACCTACTGAACAATTCTATGATCACACACATACCTACATGTATCTATATAGGATGAGGTGCAGATATGTTTTAACAGAACCAGCTTATAGACATTATAGCTGCTATTTTACACCAAGGACTTCTTTTTACACCACTTCACTGCAATCACAATGGTTGCAGATTTGTACATGGATGTGTATTTGGGTGCAACCAAAATCATCAAAAGAATAAAAAGAAAGCAAAAAAACCAAAATAATCAGCTGATGAAGCTCTGGAAATAAAAGCACAATGAAGAAACAAGCCTAGGAGAGGATTATGTGAAGGTCAATGGCTCAAATGCAATGCCTGCATTTCATGCTGTGTGCGAGATGAAGCAATGTCTTGGCTTAAAAATGAAACAAAACAGTAGGGAAAAAACTCCAGCAACCTGCAGAGGTCTCAGGCACAGTTTCATTGTCATTTTCATTTCCTGTATATTCTGTAGAAAAGCAAGACAAAGAACAGGACAACAGGGAAAAGTCCAAGTAGTTACAATTCAGCAAACTCTCTTATCACAGAAATACAAAGCAGCACTTCCCCCCTCCTCCCCAAAGTCTAATCATACTTGACCCAGCTTCTCAAGGATTACAAGTTGCTTGCAATATGAATAACTGCAATGCAGGGAAGAAGCACTACTATGTCATTACAAGAATATAACATTCATGACAAGACAACCTGAGTAGCCCCATACACAAGCTGCAGGAGAAGTAGTCGCATTGGAGAACACTTTACCCACAGATACCCAATCTCACAATGAGATAGAGGCCGATCAACTGGCTCAATTGATTTTCTTCTCTCCCAACTACTAAAGGGGAATGTAAGGTGAAATCCAGCCTGTATCAGCAAATCACCGCAGGGTATTAAATGCTGATCAAAACCAGCCATTACCAACACAGAATTTTTATCATAATAATAGCATTATCTGTATTAAGCAGTCAGTTTGTCAGATGAAAGCATCTCAGGGAAGAAACACTGAAAGTGGAAAAACAGCTTTTAATCTTTTAAAGGAAACGTCAAAAGAACTTTTTCAAAAGCATAAAATCCCTCTCTCCTTAGAGGTGAGCTGTGTTTGTAACTTAGAGCAGCCCGAGTTATTTTCAGATCTTGGTAAGACAAAGAAGATGGCCTTAAGCAGTAACTTCACTCCTTTGGCATACTTTTTCCCATCACTTTGTGTTCTAATCCCCTAAAACTCAGGTTTTTAGTGGAATTTTTAAAAGGTAGCACCTCAAGTTCCTGTATTCCAGAATTTTAATGTTCCTACTTCAGTCTGCTGTCATTAAAGAGAAAATTCATGTTGGAAGAAATTAAAGAATCATATAATTGTGCCAATATGAAAGCACAGGTTTTTAAGTAAATGTATATGCTTTTGTTAGGATGCAGAACATATATAGAAGCCATTACACAATCCACACATTTAGCTGGAACAAGAGATTCCAAGCTCCAGTTTCTTGAAATCCAGCCACTATAGCTTCCCTTCAAGTTAGAAGAGAGAGTTGGAAAGTCACAAACAGAATGAGATGAATGATGGGGAAAATAACTGACTCGAAGGGACAACAGAGTGAGTTTAGCACCGAGATAACATTAATACTGAAAGATAGTGAACTTGTGACAAAACAGTAAATTTGATGGAGAGGTTATTTTGGTAATGTAACCTTTATTCAGTCTTGAAAGGCTTAAAACTATTAAAAGAGAAAACAGACATCATAATACCAAAGACTTAGATTAAAATATCTCAAAGCTTTCCATTTCTCATTCACTCACAAGCTACTTCTATGCATTACCACAGACTGCAACTACAGCCTATATTCTGAGCTACAGTAAATCACGAATGATTTAACACTGCTTTACCTCTGACCAAAAAGATCAGCTTTATACCAGCTAGGGTGTAATTTAATCAGTAAGCAAACATTTCAGTTCAGGACTGAGACACAAGACCTTTGTTACAAAGATCTCTGATAATCAGCATCCAAGTTCAGATACATTCTTCTTTTTCTCAGACTTTGAAGAGTAGGTTTCACAAGGATCTGGGCACAAGAATCAGCATTCTACAGTTTGCAGAATATTGTGTTTTAAGCTATAGTCTGCATACAATAAAGCAGATGCTTTCTATGTTTGTTTTTATAAGCAGAAATGGCAAAATATCCAAGAGGCAGCATCACTGTGCTGCAGCTGAATTATCTGCGGGTCATGCCTCCATTTACGAGAACACTTTCTACCGTATGCTTTTCAACCTACTTGAAAACAAGTGTTCTGCTTAGTAATCTGAAGTATTATGATGTACTTTTACAACTGTTATTAAAAATAAGCCATCTCTATTCCCATGGTTACCACAAAAATCACTTTGATGGGATATGCTTGGTGAACAGCTTCCTATTTCACATGCACCTGTGGCCAATGAGCAAGAACACACTCAGGGAAAAAATGACTAAAAGAAGAAATATATCATAATAACTAGCTGGAAAAATAATCTACAAAAGACAAAACAAGTGCTCCCAGGCTGCCCACAAAAACTCCATTTTTGAAAAGCTAAAAGTATTAACCATTTTGAATAGTTACCTTGCCAACATGCTCCAACTACTAGCTGCGTCTCTATCTTTGAGGGGTGAAGTGGGTAATCCTCAGTCACTGGGAAAGGATCATAGGAAACTCCATCCACATAGAGAGTTACCACTGGGAATTCCACACTGACAACATAATGATGCCACTCCTTGTCACACACCTGAGTGAAGACAATTTTAAACATTCTACTTTAATTTTGGTTTTTAATCACACTTGAGTAATTGATCTGATACTCATTTTGTATATGCACCAATGACCTCTAAGCCTGTACAGACACACTTTGTCTTACACACATGGCATGCATCTGACAAGCAAACCAGCTGTCAAGTATCTATAAATTATTTCTTTTCTTCTATTGCCAAAGTTGGAAGCTGTGTGTAGTTCTGTTCCTTTAATTATTATAATACCTAATAACAGCATATTTCAATGTAAAAATATGTATCTACGTGGAAGAACCTTCTGGAATAGTTATAATACAACTTTACTTGACAAAGGATCTGTGTTGGCTATGAGGGACTGTTTAGAGGAAAATGTGACTATTTTGAATAGAAAAAAAGCCTTCCATAATAGAATTACAGTGAGAGCTGATTAGTTTTGGAAAGCAATGATCTTCCCAGAAGGGCATACACAGGCATTTTACCACTGTAACAGTAAACATTGCCCTGCACAGAAAATAGGAGAGCCTTGAATATGTTAGAAAGTAACTTATGACTTAGCTAACTTGCAAAACTGACCTGTAACAGTAACCTACAGCAATTACAAGAATCTTTACCAATTTACAGATACACAGTGTTATCACCCAGATCCAGAGGGCTAGAAAAGCACAGTTCCGTCTGTCTCACTCTTCATGATCATAAACATAATGAATTCACAGAACTAAGTTCTGCAGCATTTAACAGGACCAAAGTGAAGATTAGTTATAACAGCCTTCATATTCACATCTAAAATGATTAAGTATATATATGACTAAAAAAATACAGACAACCTCTTTCTGAACAGGAAGCAGAAAGTACCTGCATCCCTCAGAGGCCTATTACCTCTTTGTGGAGTAAAACCTAATTAGGAAGCCTGATTTGTAGCTACTGCTCACAATGTGTAAAGAGTCATAAATTTTATTTCAGCGTGTAAAAGGATTACGAAGGTAAATTCTTCTGTTACCCTATTTTAATGTGATAAACTGGAATCCTTCCTACTTTCTCATGCACACTATCTTATAGTGTATTTAGTGAAGATAACTGCCATCACAGCTAAGATACTGACATTGTGTTTTCATATGTAAACCCACATTTCCCTACCTTTCAAGACAGTAACTTGTACTTTGATTCATGAGTTTCACTGGGTTTAGTAAAACCACTAAGGCAGTGTTTTATATTCAAGATGAAAAGGTGAAGTTGAATCTCTGACACCTGATCACCAATAAAATAAGTACTGTTGTGTTCTATAAAACATGACATCAGGAGTCTGGAGCTGCTAAAAGCACTTATTAATAATTATACTATCAGACAGTTTAGTCTCCAATGGCTTTCACTGCATTCTAACATCCTACCAAGTCTTCTTCCAAACTTACTTGGTTTAGTTTCCAGTGAAATTCAGCAGGTTTGTATGTTTTCCCCTCTGAAGGATCTTGGCGGAAGAGGAAAACAAGTCGGCAATTGTGCACATAGAGTGTATAATGGTGCCGGTTCATATCTGCAGGAGGGTTTCAATTAAACATTATTATTTTCTCTAAACCTTAAGGACACCACAAAATTCACCTGTTCTACAATTTCATACATAAATTCCCAAGTAACTGATAGGAAGAAACAAAAGTAGAAGTAAATCAGACATTTTAAAAGGAACACAAAACATCTGTAAAGGTAGTTACGGTGAGCATCTTTAAAGAATCTATGAGTAACCCACTGTACAACAAACAGACATGTCACAGATGAGCCTGTCAGCAGGAGAAAAAGAGAAACAGCTCTGTTTGCAAACAAAAGGGCTTTTTTGTTACTAGTGAGTAGCTTCTATCACATCTAGTTACTGTTTTGAAACATGTACACATGGATGGCAGGTAGACATGTTTTCCTAATAGAAAACTAGGCAGTTGTAGATGTGAAGGACTGGTCATTTTAAATAAATAAAGGTGAAATGCTATAGAAACAGGTAAGAGAAATGAAAATAAATATGTTGGCTACACCATCCATTCCATGGCATGGAGGAGTCAAGAAAGGAGGGAATGAAAAAGCCCACCAAAATCATGTCAATCTTTCAGCCTGACTGCATTAAATCTGTGCTGTTCAGTGCAATTTAGTCAAATCTAGTTCTAGTCTTTCAATATGGCATCATATACCATTGAAATGAAGGCAAATATCTGTACTACCAGAAACTACCTGTTACCAAAATTATATGGTAAGGACAAACCAAGGAACAGAAAAGAAAAAATTGTTTTGAAGGTCTGCTTCCCGTGTACTTTGAAACAGGAAAAGCTGTATTTACATTTGCCTTTTTTCTCCAGTTCATTCACTTCCATGAATTCAAAGATATGGGTTTTGGTTAACAAGAATAGCTGAAGGCAGGGAGAAAGAACAGGAGAATATCTATACCTAGCTCCGCGTGATAGTCACTTTCCTCCTGTTCAAAGAAATGCTTTTAGGATATTACAAATACTGTTAAATCTTTCTTATTTTTGAATAAAATTTAAAATCTCTTCAAGGTAGTTTCCTTTGAAAAATCCAGCAGCATTTTAAATGAAGTATCTTTCTAATACACTGAACAAATCCACTGCTCCAGCTAACAAAACTAAGAATTCTTTTATCCCCATTAGATAGCAATTAGGGAAACAGGGTTATCAGATTTGCTTCCTACTAATAGCATCTCTAAAATGATTGTGTCTGCAGCATTCACAGAGACTGAGATTATACACAGGGTGAAAAATTTCATCACTGGAGGGAGAGAAATTATCAACTCTTAGAAAAAAAGATAACAGCAATAAATGCTGTCACTAAACCTGAAATATGTATTTGAATGATTTTAGGCAGTATCAAGAAAAAGGCTATTTTTGGAGATGCAAATCCAGACTGCACTGCAAGGATAAGTCATCTACCACAGCAAAGAAATGCATGATGTAAACTGAAATAGAACTAGAAAAACAAGTCTGCCTAATCTGAAGCTAGACAATCTAAGGCCATGACTGTAGGTAAGCACAAGAAAAAGTGACTTTCACAATCCATTTCACTTCCAAGAAAAATCTAAACTAGAGAAAAAATAAAGGATCTCACAGATGCTGCCACAGCATACAAATCCAAGTAAACCCAACAGTGAGATCACTTATAGCTGAAGTATTGACAAACCTGTCTTGTCTGAATTGCACAGAATTGTTTCCTTCTCTTTGGTTCCAGGCCCATGTCTCATCCATACTGAAATCATGAAGGGTTCTTTTAGATTGACTGTGACAACACCATCTGGAATCTTGACAGCTTGCGTGCCATTGAATTCAAAGACTTGGTCACTGTCATGACCATTATCTGTAGGAAGTCCTATTGTCCAGTTAGCAGCACTACTTGGAGGTGGAAGTAGCTCAGCTGTGCCAGAAGCAGCACCTACAATAAAACACTCAAATGAAAAAAAGGTAGAAACTAAAGTAGTCACAGCTAGTTTCAAACCAAACTGGTTTTCTGAGCACTAATTGTTCAGCACCGTCAGGATTATGCATTACCATCACCCATCAGGCAATTCTCCCTTTAAATAATGTGGCATTAATAAGAAATGTAATAATCACAATGACTTCTATAAATTTAACTTCCGGGTAGACAACTCATCTCATTAGAATTGTTTTGCTTACTATCTCTGCAGCTGCAGAGCCTTCTTTTGCCTCTCTCTCAAGAACCATTACATGAATACCACTTGTACCTCAGGCCCATGAACATGCTGCCTTTCTCTTAACAGTGCACTAGTTGTAAGACTAATAACCATCCAGTTGAATACGGCTGCATAAGGATCCCATCCCAGATCACTGTCCAATAGTATCACAGACAGGAGCAATGATACCCAGCAGGTACTCAGACTGCTGGTTTTTCAAGCCTAAATTATTAATACCACAGTGACTTCACTAGGGAATAGCCTGGATCTCTAGGGTTACATCATATTCATACTTTCAACTAACTTCAACTGAATTTGAAGACACAAACCATTAATGATAATTCATCTTATCTCAATTCTTCCATATTTGCTACAAAGGATTCATAAACTTTTCGCAGGATCTTTAACTGCAGGATATATGGATACCAAGGTGCCCTTAATTCCCAGGAGAAGCACAGTACGGATGTAACTGATGCAAGTAAACTCTTCTTTCCAAAGCACACTTTCCTGGTTTTCCAACTGCTTTTTCACCGTGTATTTCTTAACTGCATCCTTCACATCCATCATTGTCCCTGCTCATGCCAGGGGGGTGGAACTAGATAATCTTGGTCCATTCCGACTCAAACCCTTGTAAGATTCCATCATCATGTCCCAGGAAAAACAAGAGAGGTTTTAATGGCTAAAACCTTCCTTATACATAAAATTATTTCAGCTCTTGGAACATGGATCTCAAGTGAGGGAAATTATTAGTTTATATAAGCTAGTGGAGAGGCAGAAGAAAGCGACTCTTTACTGCAATTGAGAACTACTTTGCCACTCCAGCCAATTTCATGCTTTTTACTGCATGCTAGAAAACTACATGCCAATGAAGACCATATCTACTCAATTGATTTGTGGTCAAACAGAACAGCCAAAGAAAAACTACTAAGACAGAGAGGTGACTTGATCTGAACAAAAGCATTCTTACCACAAAGTCTGTGAAGGGATTTCTCAGAGTAGGTGTCTCTGTCACAGCCTTTACCAATATGGTTAGTTTCTAGTTCAACCGTTGCTTGAATTGAGGTTACTGGCTCATCACATGTCTCCAAATGCATACCAGGGAAGAGAGCTAATGCACCAGTACCAGGCTCGTATTCTATTCTTTTGCTCCAGCCTGCATATTTATACAAAGAACAATATTAACAGTCTCTCATGTTTAACTGAATGTACCAGCAAATGCTAAAAGCAGACAGGGAGAAGATGAAACTAACCTTGCCAGCCAGGCTTGCATGTAGGCTTAATGCTAATTTTAACCAACACATCCTCAGCAGCTCTCTTCTTCCCACAGTCATATGCTGTTACTGTCAGTTTATACTGATGTTCTTTACCATAGTTTAACTTTTCTGTGTTTTTTATATAACCTGATACAAGAAAAAAAAAAAGAGCAATAATCAAGACATCAATTTCTATTAATTTCTCAAGGTCACTGCCACATTAAATACACCCAGATACCTCCTCTGTACTTCATACAGGTCCCAAGACTTTAGCAGACACAACTGGAGTGAATTAGCCCTTCACTATTTGACTTTTCAATGCTTGAGATCAGGCACAGATCCTTAAAAATTACATAAATCCAGAGATGAGCACACATACACAGAACAGCAGGTAGACACCAGACTTTTAAGAGCATATTACCCAAAATGAAACTGTTCAGAGGTGGTAACTGATACACAAATTACCAATCTGCACACCCATGACAATTATCCGTTGGCAATTCTCCAAAATTATCCATTGGATTCCCAAAAAATACAAACTAAGGCCCACTAAAAACTGGTTTGCTGTGATTAATCAGCTTGCTTTAACACCTAGAAGTAGTTCTATAGATCTTGAAAAGTCCACAGATCACCAGTGGAAAGGAACAACCTAAACAAATCACTGCATTTCAAAACCAGTAACCATGACACTGTAATCTCCAGAGCCACATCATGAGCATCTCAAATGTGAAAAGCACATTTGTAAAAGCTATACTAAAATGGAATACAAAACTATAGGGCAGGGGAAAAAAAAAGTCTATTAGGAGCTGGTTTGAAACATAATACAAGAAACAACAAACATGCAACACACAATCTGCTCCTAACATCAGTAGACAGCAGCACATGGTATTGGCACTGAAAGACATCTCATTTCTCATTATCAAACTGCTGAAGTGAACACCTCCATTTAACTGTGGTGTAGGAAAGGGTTAAACCAAGGCTGCTGTCGTTTTAAGCTGAACCGTTTGAAGTCTTAGAGTGGCAAATTATAGTAATTCCCACTCCATTTCACATGATTTTCTTACCGTCTTTGTCAATAGCAAAAGGTACATCCGGAGTTACAATTTCGTAACTGCATATCTGGCTGAACTGAGGTGAGCAGTCTGCATCCACAGCTTCCACTTTGAGGATGTTGTCATACCTCTTCCCTTCAATAACTGTTGCCTTGTAGGACTTCTCTTTGAACACAGGGGCATACTCGTTAACATCATTCACCTGAATATGTACTGTTGCTCTGGAAATAAAACAGAAAGCTCAGTTCCTATATATTGTAAATGATTCATGCAAGGAATCTGACAGACCTCTAAAATCTGCACAAGCTCCCTCTTGCACAAATGAAGCTGTCCTTTAGAATTTCAGTTCCCAGAACAAACTGACCAATGACTAATAAAACTACCAGTCTCAACCACTCTAACTAGAAAAGCAGTGGATGTTTTCCTAGTGCGCTGCTATAGAATTTGGTGTACTTCCAGGTTATTGCTTACTATTGTTTATTTGCAAATAAAATTCAAATCTTTGCATTGCAGCCATTAAATTGTCACCATCTTACAGAAATACAACAAAACACAGCTGTGACAAAACAGCCTCTTACTTCTGTTAACACTACAACCTTCCTAGTTCTTTCCTGCTGTCAGAGTACTTGATATAAACACCAGGTTTTATTTCATGTGAACAAGAATGACAGTTAAGACTGGTCTTAGACTAAGAGCTCAGTCAAGTGTATTTAATTAGCTTGCTTTAGCTAATGAAGTACTGAGCTGGGTAAGTCAGTGAAAACTGGCTTATTTCTTGGATGCAGGAATGAAATTTAAATGGAAGAATCACGTAAGTGGAAGAAACACTTTCACACATCATATAGCCAGATTATCCTAAACACATTGCAGCTTGAATTACATCATTTCACACTTGTCATTGATTGCTGGTATATATAGAACAGGAAAATAATGCAGTTTCTGCCAATGCCCAAGAAGAAAAAGTAAATGATGGAATGTAAACTAATACAGAATTTGATCACTACAGCCCTTCCATTAAAGTAAAAGTCTTTAATGTTTTATTTTATCCTATGTGCTCAATAAATGTCACAAAAAACCCCTCAGCCTTTTGTACCAAACAGCTTTAAACTCCTGACTTTACAAGCTAAATTCAAGCAAAACTTTCAAGGCCAGGTTGGACACAGGGGCTTGGAGCAAGCTGCTCTAGTGGAAGGTGTCCCTGCCCGTGGCAGGGGTTGGAACTGCGTGAGATGTAAGCTCCCTTCCAACTCAAACCTGTCTGGGATCCTATGAACCCCAAGATGGTTGAAAGCCAGAAAAACCACACAGACAGCATTGGGCAAGGGAAATTTCCACAGTGGTTTGTAGGTGCAGGTCTCAGAAACCCAGCATTCCTGCTATGGGTAAAGAAGAGCTGCAGAGCATGCAGCTAGATCTGCACTGCTTCATTATGCAGCCATGAATTTGAATAACCATCTCAACCAGCACAGGCAGAAAAATACAGGTTAAGTTCTACAGTGCAGAGAAGGAACTGTACGCTATCAAACTGAAGAATATAATTCCAGGCAACCCAACACATGTTGCCTTATTTCTCTTTGAAATCTTTCTTCAAAAGTCAAATTGAATATCACATAGTTTTCTGTAAGTGTAATTCTTAAGGAGATAACTTTCTGCTATTTGAAGCATACAGCTATAGAGTAACAAGGTCATATTTGTCACCAAGATGACTGCTGCTGTCTATTCCTCATCTTACTTATGCCCTTCTTTTCTCCACACAGATGGTAATCTCCCACATGCTCTGCAGATGTTTACATCAGGGTGTTAAAACTGTTATTATCAAGTGGATTTTATAAAGAGCATTTTACATTGTGGTTTTTTCTTAGACAAAGACTAGCTGAAGACTGCTTTGTTCTCATCCTTTAATCTAGGCAGAGATGGAACTTAAGCTATTGATCTGGCTTTTTTCAGAAAGGATGTCTGGAAATGACAGCAACATGTTTTTATTTCCATTTTGGTTAAGTTTAATATAGATTGACCTCTCAAACCAGTTTTTTGTTTTAGAAACTGAATTCTGGAACAATGGCTTGGAATCCCATGCAAACTCTATATCGACTCTAGATGGATTTTAACTGTATCAGCAGTTTTCCTGCTTCTATCCCCACACTACTTACTAATGCAAATTCAGAGACATCAAAGGATAAAGCAGTTATCAGGAGCCAAATGAGCTTTACGGTCCAGCCCTAACCATTCTGTATGATCACTGAGAACACAGCTAAAGAGGTGTCAAAACAGCTCATGTTCATTTTGCTGCTATTTGTATTACCCTTAAAGCCTTCCAGTAGTAACACTTGGTTTACATTTACCCTAAATACACAGATTATAAATCACCATGAGCAGGAGACCACTTGAAACCAACCTTCCCCTCAGCCTACCACAGATTTACTTACTTGTGGGATTTCTTAGCATTTGCTCCATCTGGTCCCTTGCCACAGTCATAGGCCTGTATGGTGAATGTGTAGTCCTTCTGTAGCTCACAGTCAAGCTTTTCTTTAGAGCGTATTATTCCCTCCCCAGTGGATTTATCCACTACCACTGCTTCAAAGGGAACATTCTGCCCGTGAATTTTAAATCCACAAATCTCACCTACAGATTCAAAGTAAGAGAGGTTAGAACTGGTCAAAACTATTACACTTTCTTTTTGTTTTTTAAATAAATGACCAAATATTTTGCAGCCAAGGGTTTGTGAGGGTCTGTGGACAAAGCAAGAGCACTGTGCTTTAAAATGGGTGATATCTGGGAACTTTAGTAAAAAGAAGCATACGTCTGCCTTCCAAGCAACTGGTTTACTTTGCATCCATTCATGCAGGAATACAAAAGAGAAAAAGAGAAATGTAGACAGGCATTTCACAGGAGTACTTGATATAGCTCTAGGGTAAGAGATCTTATGAGAGCATACAGCCAAGGCCACTGGTAATATCTTCTATGCCAAGCTACCGGGAATAGCTGGGCAGCTTGTTCATTTTGACCAGAGCAAAAGGTTAAAATGCACAGTTACAAGTCAAGGGATGAAAAAGCTTCAAGTACAGGTTCAGCACCATAATTACAGAAATTCTGTCAACAGATCAAGGAACAAAGTCTTCCTGTGCAATGTACCTGGCTAAAATTAGGGAATCAAAATAAACTACTGAATGAGAAAGGTAGAAATACCAACTTCTCAGGCATCCATTTCAACAGCTATCTACTAACGCAGACAAAATCTGTTAGACAAGGAAGCTCTCACATGGAATGATTTAGTAGGCTTTCCCTTCTATTCAGACTCTTCATCCTAACAAACTTGCAAGAGAAGTCCCTAATACATCATTTTAAACCACCTCTAAACCTAGTATGACACTACAAAACCTCTTGCTGGCACCACTAGGTCCATCTTGCAACCCATTATGGGGAGTGAGCTTAGCACACCTAGCTGTGCTGACAAAAGGCACTCAAACATTTTGATCACCTACACTTTGTTTTAACCTGTGTAACTTCTGTCTTGAAGGTGATTTTCTTACACCAACATAAAACACTATGTTGCTATTCTAGTTGCAGCGTTACCTCAGTACCAAGGATGCACTCGTGCTGCAAACATGGCTAGAGGTATTCAATAAAATGTATTTGATTTCATATTTTAAGCTACTGAAGTACACTGCAGGGAAGGTGTTACAATGCTTCAGCAGTTATATATTACTTTCCAAAGCATATGAAAAAAGATGTCCCAAAGAAGTAAGCTATTAGTGGAAATATCAGACAACACTAATTTGCCCCAGAACAACTTCTTTGGTGTCCATGTAGTGTTCAATAATCCCAAATGGTTCAAATGGATGTCTGATTTACAGATATTTCTAACCAAGGGTTTGGTTACATACAGATTTTATCAATATATTTGAAAATAGAAAAAAACTGGGAGAATAAATGGGACAAAAGAGCATGACAGGATCTTCTGTTTAAGTGCTGATTCCCCATTTCATAACCAAAGTTAGTAGGTTAATATTCATAAAAGGCATAGAAAGAACCCTTCATCACCTTCTTTGGTGACTGTCACCTCAAAACTCTCTAAAGGGAGAAAAGATAAACCCAAGTCAGTCATAGGAAAAGTTGAAAGGGAGCAAATAAGGAAAAGGCAAAGATGCACACATTACACAGAAAAGCTTTGGAAAAATTGTCTTTTCAAATTCCAGTGGAGATTCGCTGTAACTGTTACAATTTTAGAGTTTTAGTTTTGTTAAACAAGATTCAATCTTTTAACTCCAGGTTGCCATTTGTACAATTTTGAAGGATTTAAGTTTATCAGAAGGCTTTTTTTCTTTTTCCCTTTTTTTTTAAATACCAACTGCTAAAGATATTTTCAAAATTCCACATTGATGAAGAACTAGAAAGCAGAATTTATCAGAATGTATTATACTATTCTATGCAAAGACAACACATTAAATAAACAAGCTTTTATCTATTATACTGCAACCACCACATTTCTACACTTAAAACCTTTATATTGAGCTCCAGGAAAAATACTAATAAATTAAATAGTCATGAGATTTTTGTGTTTCCACATACATTTTTAGCAGTTTTGGTTGTGTAACGCTTCACATTTGCCAAATGTAAATTCTACACCAAATGCGACAGTATTGACATAATTCATGATTTAAAAATATACACACTAAATTGTGAGCCTGCTGAACATAAAAACTTTAATGTAAGAAATGGGGAGTTAGAGAGGGAAGCTATATATTTTCCTAGCAGCATGTCACTTTTCCAGGTTAAACAAGCAATCCAAGCTCCTATCGTTTTATCCTACTGCTGAAATAGTGTAATACTGGACAGAAGACATTCAGGTACTCAAATATATTCAACTATTAGTACTGAGGATGCCCCAAGGTAGTCTGCTTTGCCCTTCCAGCCATTCCAGAAAAGTACAGCCTAGCAGTGTCCTGGATGTTCCACACTCACGAAGAGATCTCAGATATAACTGAGTATTACAACAGATGACTGACAAGCACCTGGAATGGTTTCACCAATTTAATGAACAGTTATCACTGTTCACTCCTCTAGAAATCATAATTTGTTAAACCCCCAAACTACCACCTTTTATGTATCACTCAGCATAACAAATACCATCATCTTAGACCTGAATTCCAGTACAACAGAGCAGACCTATACCCTTAAAATCTCTTTTCCCAGATCTCCTGGTAATTCTTTCACCTTTCAACTTGCAGTAACACAGTTAATTCAAGTCTCCATTCTAGAGTGGCCTTAGGAAAGAGACAAGGCACTACAGTTACATAGAAGCATTTTTCTTAGAAAGGCAAATTTACAGCTTAAAAGTGAAGCAGAAATATAATTAAGGCAAGTTACCTGACAATGTACAATGGCCTTCATTTTAAAAGGAGCCAGTTTCTAGATAGCTCTCAAAAGGTTCTCCCTGAAACTTCCTTCAGGTAATCCCTAGATTTATAATCAGCTCTTGATTTTAATGCACTCTTGAGGCCCCCACATAATTTATTTCAGTCTATTCTTACACAGGATATAAATATAATCCCAGATTTTAATGTGTTTTGGCAATAGGATCATCCAAGTAAGTTTTACACTGTTTAAATTCACGGCTGACACCACTGATTAGCCAGAACTGACATTCCAACTGCAGGCTTTTAAATATTGCACATCTCTGACTCCTCTACACCCACCTCCCTGCTCCCTTCCAGTAACTCTGGGAGTCAAGCACTGGGTATGAACATGAAGATTACAAGAAAAATAATGCAAGGGAACATTAAAGTAGAAAGCCTGATAATGGGGAGAAGAGGGAAAAGTAGATGAATGCAGCAATCACCTATTTGAAGAAGGGAAGGCTGTTAAAAAAATGGTCAGTTCTTTATCATCTGAAGGGACCTTTAACTCTGGCATCAACCCCAATGTGGCTGCTAAGAAGTTCAGGCATTACAGTTTTGGCTTCTAAGCATAAGACATAAATAAGCTCTCTGGTAAGGATCTGTCTCCAGATCCTTTATAAGGGGTAAAGCTTTGGCTTGCCCTGTACTGTATAGCTCAACTCCTGCCAGATGTTTCTCAGAATAATAACTGACCCAACACAACCATATTTTCTACTTCATACACAAGCAAGATTAACCAAAAGGCCTTTTACGGCTACACTGACAAGGTTCTTGTGACTGGAAAAGTTAGCATGCATGAGAACTTTGGTGTTACATATAAGTGCTCCGAAAAAGCAAATGCAGAGCTCCCAACCTAACAGGCTTTTTGAGCTCCCTTCTTCAAAGTGTCTCTGCAATGAAAGAAGCAAAAAGGAATAATTCTCTGAAGTACAAAATATTTCCAGAATTAAAGCTCCTTTCCTTTCTCAAAAATACATTACAGACTGTTAGAGAGCTCTTTCAAGACAAAGATGACAATCTACAGACTAATATTCCCCTACATGGATATTCATTTTTATCTCGCTTATGAAATGCATATTTTGATATAGTACAGGTAAGGCTCCTCTGTGACTACAGAATTCTTGGCAGTGAACTTTTACTGACATTAAGTAAGCTTAGTTCCATATTATGTTCCCTAAGGTTTCATGCTATTTAGTATGTGCTTAATGCTTTTCCTAATTTCATTCTAAAGTTGAGATATATTACTGAAATAAATTTTTATCTGTCCTGATCTCAGAGCAGAATAATGATCAATCTATAAATTATTTTATGTTTGATATATTAGGAATTGTTCAGCTGAATATACTGTGATTAAGAGAGCACTTCACAGTGCTTCACTCAGCCGTAACTGCAGCTGAAAAACACAGGTTTGTGGAACTTACATTAGCCAGAAAACATACAGTAATTTTCTGTCCTAAAGATATTCTGTATGTCTCCTTTCTAGTGTCGCACAGTCAAATGACAGTGAAGATCTGGTAGAATTTTAAGGTTTTATCACTTTTTCTGCTTTATCTCTCTCTGTACTGCTACAATATGATGTAAAATCCTGAATTGTATTATATAGTTATAGAGAAGGTACATAAGCTATTAAACTGGATATACAGTATTTGACTAGATACTCTTTAAACTCTGGAGTCAGCTACATTGCTGCATTTCCACACCAACAGAAGGCGAGAAAAGGTATTCTGCCAGCCCTAACCAAGCAGCAGTCTGCATGAGGGTCATGGAAAGCCTTCAGGAAAGCCTCCTATTCCAGTATGTGTAGAAAGTCTCCTAAAAAAATATTTTTCTTAGTACCATAAAAAAACTGTTAAAAAGCAAAGCAACTTCAAATCTCACAATTAGTGATAATTCCATCTCAGTCCGTGTACCATGAGAGGTACAAACCAAAATGCCACTTCACATATGCCTTCAATTCGGTGAAAAATGGCTGAAATACTATAGCAACAAGTTTCCTCTGAGGTTTGCCAACCAGCTGTGCAACTGAATCCCTCGCTGGATGGGATGAGAGCAAAATCTGTATCTGTTTGATGACACAGCTTCATTCATCCTCCCTACATATAATTTCTTCATAGCCACCACCCAGCTGAGTGCTGCGTTACACAGAGGCTGACTGCAGACAGACATCAGAACAGTCCTTGCCCTGAGCAGAGGCTGGTGGTACAGCAGAGACACAGCATCAGTGCTTGCCCACTACACATGTGAACCCCACATGTCCCTGGGTGGATTTCGGGGGGTTGTTTTAAAGAATGAAGAGATTCTGCAAGACCACTTGCAAAGCTCTATGCAAATTCATGCCCTAAGTCAAAAAATTCCTAACCCCCACAAAAATACTTCTTGCATCCCAGATTTGTAAGGGGAAAATAAAAGTATTGTGGCTAAGAGGTGGTTTTCTCTAGGGGTGAGCTGGGGGAAGAGGGATTCAAACCCTACTACAGGCACATCAAACCAACAGGGAAACATTTTGAACACCTTGCTAGCAAGACCCTGTGTTATGCTCTTGTAGCATTCTTTTATGTGAAGGCATCCAGAATACAATACAAAATCAGTTCCTTTTTGCATAGTAAAGGGGAAATCCATACTGAGAGCTTCAGACATCAAACTGATTTTAGATACAGACTACTCTAACATACAATAGGAAATGTAGCTGCACTTTCTGCCTTCAGCAAAACCATTTAGGATCAAATTCCAACATGACTCAATTTGTTAGGTAGAAAAGTTTCACTGAGGAACGACTACGGTCATTGTCTTCTCAAGCAGATCTGTAACGCTCATGGCACAAAAGACTGACTCCATAGGGTCTCTATATGCTGGGCAGTATGGTGAGGCAACCTGCCATGACTATATTCAAACTCCATTTTCAGAAGTGTCATTCCACATTTAAACCCATCTATATTACCCTAGAAATGTCTTTATAACTCTACTTATTTTTGTATGCCTGAATTTTAGGATCCTACAAACAGCACAGAGTGAGCAAAGCAATAAAATACTACTTTTGCTTGCCCCACAGCTGATCTACTACAAAGCATTTAAATGGACTAGTTTCAAGATGTTTGAACATCTCAAAACTGAAATAAAGCAAAAAGCTCTATTTAAATTATTTGAAACCTCCAGACAGCTCAGAAGCTTCACAGCTCAGCTGGGGGGTACAGTTAATTAAATACCAACCTTTTGAAGCCTGAATAAATTTGATTTATAAGTAGGAATATACCAGTTAGGGCTGAAACAGCCACTTAATCCCCAAACTGCTTTGTTTTGCTGTGAAAACATGTCACTGATCTAATGGGCTTCTCACACTTCCACACCCACATAGATGCTGCTGGACAAGAACAGTGCTATTCTCCGCTCCAGGCCATGACTATGGCACCACCAGCTAGAACTGATAATGCTGATTCAACACATCTCCCACATCTGGTCTGCTTAAAGACAGATTCAAGTATTGTTCCATTTAATGGGAGACAAACACTTTTATAAACTCCCACAGCACAGTCATTCAAAACTGATGCAATTCAAATCCAACAGTCATATCGAGAAAACTTCTTCACAAAGTTACAGTTCTGGACTTAGAATTTCACTACTTTAAAGCCATTGTTTTGCTGCTGCCTAAGAATTGCTACTTTTTGAAAGCCAAACCACATAATCTTTAAACAAACATTTAACAAAAACAACTTCCAGTTGGTAAAAGTGTTCATTTTTATGTTCATCATTAAATATTTGTCCATCATTAAATAAAGCAGGTTTATATAATTTACATCAACACAATGGAAAAGCATCTCTCATTTGAAGGGATGTTTTGATCCTGGATTTTCCTCTGCAAATTTCACAGTATATTTGGGGATAGTCTGCCAGTACTTTCTCAAAGCTTCACAATATCCAGCACTCAGTAAGCCTTTGCTACCCACCAAGAGGCATACAACTGCCATTTTCAAAATCTGATCCATGCTGCCAAACTCCCAGTGCCTACATTTAAAGCACTTGGGAACTGTGAGTGATGATTCACATTCCCCTAATCTCCAAGGATGCAAGTCAACCTTCTTAGACCTCTTTTTACAAAGACATTTCCCAGGACAAGCTTCTTCATTTTGAAACTTCTCATTTCCTAGAGAGCAGTTTTATTTCTAGTTAGGATTACTTAACCTCTGCTATGTATACCCAACACCTGAGAAAGTCTGATTTTCAGAGCTTTACCATTAACTTCCTGAATTTGTAAAGGAGCCTTGGAGATAAAGTAACAGTTTTGAGGCTGTAATTAAGTACCACTTTAACAACTTCTGATTGAGCTGCCATAATACTATAGCACACTATGCAGTCAGCATGCTGAACACGTTAAAATGGCTGTTCACTCAATCATCCTCTTGTTCTATCACTTCCACCTTGAAGCCAGGCTAAGCAATGTTCCCCAAAACAGCTACTGTCACATTCTCTAAGTCTTTTACTGGGATTCTTAACTCTAAAACTCTACTTAGCCAAGTAAGCTTCTGCAAGTATCTAACCTAAGCTTGTGTTGTCCAGTACCACTAACACCTGCAGATGCCCAATGGTATTCTTTAGTTTCCTGATACTTTGTCAAACCAAAAGAGTGTCTTCCATAATACTGCATTTTTAATACAGTTTCCAGAAGACAAAACTACCACATAAGTCTGTAAGAAGACTCTCATTTGTCAGTCATATGTTGAAACAGAGGAATGACCCTACATTTTGCAAATCTCTCATGTATCACTCTCTATATTCTTTGCTAGAGGAGAAAAAAACCCTGTTTCTTCAGTAGAAGTGGCTGTCCCACATGTAAAAATACTCCAAACTGCTAAGCCAACTGACCACAGAAACGCAACCTTAATTCTGTTCATTACTGTCCTCAGTCTATTAAGACATAAATCAAAACCACTAAGAAAAGCAAAAATTCTCGAGAATGGTAAGAAAGTAATTGTTTCAGAACTCTTAGACTGAATGCTGTGAAATGTGGAATCCAGGCGATGGAGGAAAAGACACTAATGCAAAATAAACCTGAAAACCAAAACCCCCAAACAACGTAACTCCCCCAAAAGCACAATTCACACAAACACATGACACTGAAAGAAACATGAATACCTGCAATACAGAGCACTCTCTAGTTTGGATATTTAGCTACAGCTGTAAATATGAAACAAAACTCTGGCCCATGCACAAACATTTCCTAGGGTTTAAAAGCTTTGAAGCATTATGCTGCTGTTAGGGAAAACACAGTCAGTAACACACAGCATTTGTCCTCAAGAAAGCATTTCCAGTTCTTAGGAAAGAAATGCAGATGAATTCTTTACCTGCAAAACGAAGAGGTGCATCTTTGTCCAGGGCTATCAAAGGGGGGTCCAGGAGCACTGTGTTGTCATTTTCTGTAACTATACCATGATAGGTTGTTTCAATCCATGGCTTATGCTTGTTAACTGAAAGAAAAACAAAGTACAAAGTCAAAATGTTTGAAACTGCAAACTTCTTTAGAAAATATTTTATAATACTGATTTCAGTATTTTCCTCTTTTTCTAAATCTGAATCTGTATTTTACTAAATTAAAAGCTTTTGAGACAAAATCCTGGCCAAGTATATTCAGAAGAGTTCAGTGTCCCGGCAGCCTTCCCAAAAGTAACTCAGAGAATCTAAATTAGTATTTTAACTATGCTGGGATTTAAGATGTCCCTGAAACGCAACTCAAAAACCTTCTAATAGTGATGGGGAGTCACTGCCATCAGTGCCAAGTGTGTCACCAGAAAAACCTATACTCAGCACCAGATGAAAAATGACTGGCCAACATGAAACACAGACTTGTTTACTGCTCTCCAACAAGGAAAACCTGGGATGCAGCTGGCAGACTGTTCTTCAGGGAGTTAAACTAAATGGTGACAAAAGGACACTTAAGCAAATGATTAAAAATGATAGAACTCTCCCGGGAAACTGTAACACTCTCCCAATATGCTTTCATCTGCAATCTTTTACTTGTTACTAGCATCAAACTGCTAGACAGGATATAATATCTTCATACATAATAATGCAGCAAGAGAGAACTCACAACAAACTATTTTAATGCAAATAGTGCTTAATTACCACCGTGTGGTTTTACTCAGTATGGCAACACTATCTTTATTGCCTCAATTGCCTCACATGGGCATGCTTTCAATATTCAGCATACCAAACAACCAGCTCAATGTCAACCACATGGTTCTATTTACCCAGAGAAGTACACTGCTGCAGCACCCTCCAAGGAACATGGTGTTTTAAAAGGAACACTGTCATGCTCAGAGGGTCTAACACATCGTTCCTCCCTCAGAGGGTAGGCACTGATAACTGTTAACATTTGAGTCTCTGATGGAAACAACATCTCTCAAATCAAATCTGCTCTAAGCACAAGTGTTTCTCTAATACAGCTACAGTTGTTAGGAGCATAAGGAGGATACAGTTGTGTACATTTTTGTCAGTGCAACTGGGATGGTTACACCTCAACCAAACAGCTCAGACCCCCTTCATCCATTCATCTTTAGTCTTTGCAAGGACCTAGTCTCTTGCCAAACCGTCTCCATCTCCATTCTAACACTTCTAAATGCAGATGACTAATTGGTTTAAGCATTGAGAAACCTTCTCCTGATTTAGCAACCCACAGTAAATCCCACTACTGAAGGGTAAGGAAGTTCTATAAAAGCTTGAAGCACTGCAACCACATATGAACAGAATTATGAGTATGTTAAGCATCTGCAGAGTCTAGTGAACCTTCAAACAACAGGCTCAATCAAAAGCAAAGTCATGTCCTTTTATTGTGCTGCAGACAATAAAATCATAAAGCTTAAACCCCTTTGTGTTTAGGAAGGCTAAAACATCACCAGATTTTAAAACATAAAGCTTAAATCCCTTTGTGTTTATGAAGGCTAAACATCACCAGATTTGAGAACACCAAACTTACTGCTGAATACCCAGGAAAGGCCCGTTATCCATATTTGTGATCTCCTGACTCCAGCATAACTACACACTGTAAGAAATTCTCCAGCTAGCATTTGAAATATGAGGCGCAGCTTATGAACGATACATTACCACTGCCCCTGAACCAACCACAAAATTGAACCAAGTATTATTCTGATCTCAGTTGGCTTAAATACTGCTAAATGTTGGATTGAAAACCATCTTTTCACATTTTTTACCTCTTTAATTGTCACAAAACTCCTGAAATCTAGAGGCAGTTGTTCAAATAAACTGTTCACACTGTTAATTTCAAACCAAAAGTCTGCCCATTCCAAGCTTGACACTAACAAAGTGCCCTGAGCTGTTAATCTCTTGCCATTTAACTGGGATAAACTACACTGGTTTCCTTGAAACACAATATTCACACTATTTGTAAGCGCCTCAACTGGAATCTGTTGTAAATCCCAACTAGCATTTAATCTAGTGGAGTTGGGGAAGCTACCCTGGCACAACACAACAAACTGACTTCTACTTAGCTTTCAGGGGCCAAAAAATACTTTAAAGCAAGCTGAGCATCCCTCTTTTTCCAGGTTGCCAACTGAATTGTGACAGCTCATGCTAGAGCCTTCACTGCTGCCAAGCAATGGCTGAACACATCTGCAAGGTGCGCACAAGCCACCTAAGCAGAGTTATCTAAAGATAACTGCTGCTAAACTATGAGGAAAGGGAACTGGTACCTGATGTGATGTGTGCCTTGAACACAGCTTTTTAAAGTACTACTTACTTTAGGTAAATGTGTTCAGTTTCCCATGAAGACCAGCTTTCACTAACAATGACTGGAACTGCAGAAAAAGGAAAGTACCTCAAAGAAAGGATGCTTCACCAAAAGTAATGCAGAATACACATCAGATCAACCAGCAACAGCTTTCCCTTGCTGCTTAAAACAATTTATATATATAGGCAGAGCAGGGGGGTTTAGGGCTAGTATGGAAATGTTAATCAAAGGGTATGATGTTAAAACAAATCAGAATTAATCCTGTTCTATTATTTGAATGTGAACACATTAAAGTTAAATGTACTTATCAGAGTCCTTTCCAAGGACTTCCTTTATCTTCTTATAAGGGGTCAGAACACTAATTTGACTTAAATGGGATCTGGCACCTACATAAGTGAAGGTTCAGACACACCTCAAGCAGAAAGGGCAGCAATGGAATATACTTTTTCTTATAGCATTGTTTAGCCATGCTATCTCTAGAAACAGATGAAGATGATGCAACAGTACTAGAGTTTGACAGCTAGGTGTTCAACCCAGTGACAATTAAGACACTCATTTGTAAAATCCACCTTTAAGACTTCATGAAAAACCCAGAGATTGCATACAAAGAATTATATTCTCTGTCAATTCAAATGAACTGCGCTCAATAAACTAAGTGGAGCAGTTCTTTACTTACTGAAGGTCTGACAATAATTGATCACTGTACATCCTTTTAATTGTGTTTCTCTTGACGTAGAAGAGGCAAGCATGCCTTTCAGAGAGAGAATAAAAACTTACAAAATGTTTTACCCTGACTATTCACAGTTTAGTTCTGTTCTGATGAAATTCCATGCAATATCATTAAAGCAACAAGTTTGTATAGTACAGAACCACAGAAAAATATAGCTCAGCCTTGAAGTAAAGATCTACACAATAAAATAATGCCTCCTCCACCCTGAAAGTAAAGTTTAATAAGCAAGGGTGTGTAGCACAGTCTGATTATAACATGTGTTCTGTTCCTGTCCCAGGCTCAGCCAACCTGCAATTCAGAGCTGTGCCTCTTGTGAGAAAAGGGTGAAGATTAACTTTGTATATAAACAACTTGAACTATCTCAGTGGTTCTGAAAAGACCTACTACATTTGTTTATTAAATGGGGTCTTCTCATCCCTCAAATTTTACCAAAAGCCATTGTCTTAAAACCAGGTACAAACAATGGGATAAAACTGAGCACAAGTCTTGCTCAAATGCAGTTTCTTGATAGCATGGCACTTTTCTGATCTCCAGTATGGGTTTCCAAGACAAACTGTAATTTCCATTACTAGGACATGAAAGCTGTAGGCAGTAATAGATTATACAGAGATGGATCTGCACAAGGAAAGGGATTAGGTAAGGGCACGGGCATCCACAACATTAACCTCTACAGTTCCTAGTTGAAGGAAAATCAGGCGGTTGAAATTCATCCCACAGTTTCAGACCTCTATCTTGGATTCTTTGACTCAGATAAGGAACACTTGTAATGTCTGCTCTGGAAGTTCAACTGTCATACACTGGGAACACAAAGTAATGCTTATAAATGGTGAGTTTCAGCCAGCACAGTTAACAGTAATTCTCCATCCACCATATTCAAACTAATGGCTGTAGAAATTTAACAGGTTTTATTAAATTGTAGTTTGCCTAAGGAACAATCTCTGGTTTATCACCAGTTACAGAGAGTTTCCTGTTGTACACTGAACCAGTGGCCTCAATCTGATTTTATTTCTACAAAGATACATGGAAGTTTTGCTATAAGCCTGAAACTAAGTTACATGCAAATCACACACAAACTAGTCACAACTAGCATCCACAGCTGAAGCAGAAGAAATGCTCAGAGCACCCAAGATCACAGGTAGAGGACCCACTGACCAAATTTCTACTGGGATAAAAGCCTGGCAGGGAAAACAGCAAACCAGAAATATTCCAGCACAAAACAGCCTAAACAAGATTAGGGCATCAAAGCCCTATTTTTTTTTTTTTTAAGTGAAATTTAACATGTTTTAAGCTAAACCAGAACACTGAAATAGAAAACTGTGAACATTTAATAAATTCTCTTTTAAATGTGGCTAATTCTAGTGTAAGAATAGAAATCACTTTCTAACTGCTCTCATATTTATAAACTTCACTCCTTGAAAGGGAACCTTATTTATGAATACAGCAACCACCATCTCGGTCTAGCTGGCACTTCTGGCTCTATTTGTTGATCCCATTTAAAAACAAGGAAACCAACTGGGAGCTGCAGCAGCAACTTGTTTTCAGCCTGAACACAAAGCAAGTGAGATGAGACCTAACACTATAAACAAAAGACAGACCAGACAGTTCTTCAAAGGCGCTCAGGTTTCTAATAATCCTTTCTAAAGGCTCCTAAGGAGGTTTAGTCCCTGCTGAAGCCACCGTTGAGTCAATCAGTACAAATCAAATGAATTAGAGTGCAAAATAAGATTTAAGACCAAGGCTTCTGACTTCCTGAATGCTCCCATGTTTTGAGGTATCACTATGCTCCTGAATATCACAAAATTTGAGAGACATCCTTTGAATGCAGCTACAGACAATGAGATATGGCTCAGGAAAACAGTAAAGTGCCTTTGTTCAGAGAACATCAATGACTAGACAAGCTTTTTCTCCTCTGAAGAACAGTTTCATAGCCACAAAGCTATCAGATACATAGATTTTTCACAGCAGAAAATGCTGCTTTATCCAAATTCTAATTTAATCTGTTTGAGATAAGGTGTTGACATTACGCTGTTCTGTGGCTTGGTCTGGGTTTATCTCCATGCCATGAGAAATGGAAATCCATGAGTCCAGATTCTGTCCTCCCCCCCAAAAAATCCAATTGCCTTTGCAGTTTGAAAGTGGCAATTTCAAATATGCAGAAATGTTATCTACCTACAAGTCTAGAAATGTTTCTGTTGATGCATTTTCCTGATAATTTGGCACAGAGAGCTCAACGTGCAGTCTAATAACATGGGAGAAGTCAACTGGCACAAGAGTATTCCAAACACACAAAGTAAACCATGCTTGCCCTCCATTTCCTCAGCAGTGTATTATTTTATATAATATGTACAGGAAAAGAGATTAAAATAGTTTCCCTAAACAGATGGCTGTATATTATGCTATTCCATGCATTATGCATCACAGAAAGGTCTAGCACTGGTTGATTCTGTCTTTCCTCAGGCCCTCTTACTTTTATAAATTCTTAAGAGGGGAAAAAACCCACCAGAAATAGCCAAATTATCTTCTAGATAGTCTTAAATTGCCTTGCCTCTACAAAGGAGATAGAAACTAACTATCAGCCCCATATAATGAAGGTTGTTCCTGTGTCAAAGAAACATCTGCAGTAAGACCGTGGTAGTGAGAAAGTGGTTTGTGGTTTAGATTTAAAACATTCATAGTACCACATAACTTCCTGAAATAATCACAGATCAGCAAAGTTTCATCAAGATAGCATTATTTTGATCAATTCCCTTCCCTAAATGACCATAATTTGGAAGGGACACAAGGCAACAGAGGTATATCCCTCTACCTGGTCAGTAACCACAGAAGCAGCAGCCATTAACTGCACTGTCTTCTTGTCAAAAAAGTCATTTCATTCCACTCTCCATTCAGCTCTGTCGATAAACATCCAATTGCTTCACTCTGACAAGCAGTATGTGAATGCACCACTGGCTACTGCTTTTCTACTGCAATGTTAGCCCAGCAAGCTTAGAAATGTTGAGGTCAACCTGAACAATCACAAGATAAATCCAGTGAAATTGAGAGTTCTACATCAGCTGAACAGGAATTTACCTCTTTAGAACCTGAAACCAACAAGCTTGAAAGTCACAGGTGAAAAAAGTCTCAGGTGAACTTGAAAGAAAAACGGCACTGAAAGCACAGCCCAAACCTGGAAGTTTACCATAAATGCCTCCAAACAATTGTTTCTCCTAACAACAGGGAAATGAGCTACCTGAGCAGCTTTCCAGGTGTTCTCCAGAGCTTACTTGTTAAATGCATCCTCATGGAACGCTATTAACAGGCCCACCTGGAGTAACTAAAGCACCTTGAGGACCGATGCACCATACTAAGCCAAAGCAGATCTCACGCTGTAACTCAGTTACGTGCAATGAAGTTTAACAGATCGGGACCTGCAGTCCAACAGCTCTGTAGATTAGACCAGAGACAAGCACAGCCTTTCACAAGCTGCACAGGAGCTGACAGAGCTGCCTAAATTTGCCATTTGTTTCCAAGTACACATTAGCTACTGCAAAAAAGGGTTTTGGTCTTCGTTTTATTCACGACTTAGAATGATGGAAAAGCCATCATGCTGTATTGGTGGGTTGAGCATTAAATGCCATGGTTCCAAGAATGCTAGTGAATAGGTTGAACTTGAAGAGCTCTCACACAGGTAAATCATAGCTGCTATCTAAACAGCTGGCTGCTGACCTACAGCAGCAGCTTCTTGGTCCTATGTAGGGAAATTGCAGCAAGATGTGCCCTTAATGACTTGTTTCTGCTCAAGATCATCCCTTCAATGTATCTGCAAGCCATTTTACAGCCACATTTCTAATCTACGTTCAAATTAAAGACAGCATCTCAAATCTCATCATATGATCAAGTAAATCTTGCAGAAACAGCCGTCTCAATTCGAGGGGTAACCTTCAGGTAAGGAAACGTTTGCAAGCCTCTTATGGAAATCTGCTCAGGAGGAGACCTGCAATGCGTATACTTTTACTCCCCAAGATCAATCAATAGCCACCAGGCCAACGTTTAAAACCGCCGTACCTCTCCGTGTTCCTTCTCGCTCACCACAGACGGGTGCTCTCCCCCTCAGCCCGAAGGCTCGGCTCCCCAGGGGCTGGTTTTATTCCCCCTTCCCACCCCGCCGGCCACCGCGGCTCTCCCCCAAGCCCAAGCCCATCACGGCTCTGCCGTGGCGCCTTTCCAACCGCTGCCGCCCGGATTCCAGCGCCCGGGCAGCTCCGCACCGGGCATCAGCGGCTCCCGGTGCCCTTCGCCACCGGAGCCTCCCCCCCCCCCTCAACAAGTGCGGACCCCGCCTGAGGGAGCCGTTATGTAACGGGCGGGCGGCCGGCACCCAGCGGCGCCGCGCATCCCGCCTCAACCGGGCCGGGCCCCGCGGCCGAGGCCTGACCTTCGCCGTCGGAAGGGGGTCGGGGGGCGCAGGTGAGCACCCCCCGCACCCCACCTGCCCTCACCGCGGGGCCGCAGGTGCAAGAGCCGCGGGTCCCCAGCGAGCCCCGGGGAGGGGCGGCCAGCGCCCTCCTTCCCGACCGCACCGCCGCGATGTCCTCCTCCGCGCTCCCCCTCAGCCTCAAAGGGCGAACACAGCCAAGGGCACCGGCCCCCCGCCCGGAGGGTCCTCCCGCGGTACAGCCCCACAGGGCGGCCGGGGCGAGCCGGTGTGAGGGTGAGCCCGACCTGCCACCCCCCCTGCCGGTACCGAGCATCCTCCCACACCCGCCCCGGCTCTGTTTACCTCGAGCGGCCGCCGCTCCTCCGCAGAGCAGCGCGGAGATCAGCAGGCAGACGGCGGGGGCCGGCAGCAGCGAGCGCGGCATGCCCGGGCGGCGCGGCGGCATGGCAGCGCGGAGCGGTGCAGGGCAGCGCGCACCCCCAGCTGCCGGGGCGGCTGTGGCGCCCCCGCTGGTCCGCGCTCCGCTCTGCGCCGGGCGCAGGGCACGGCTCGGCCCCGAGGAGGAGGAGGAGGAGGAGGAAGAGGAGGGAGGAGAAGCGCTGCCCCGCTCCGCTCACCGGTCCTCCCCTCCCTCCCCCGCCAGCGGCACCTAAAATGGCGGCGGCGAGCGCGGCCGGTCCCCCCGCGCCCGTTCCCAGGCGAGGGAGGGAGCGAACCAACGCGCGCGGGGGATGCGGGAGAGCCCATGTCTGCGGCGGGGAGGGCCGGGGGAGAGCGCCGCCTGCTGGCGATCGGAGTCCGGCCCCGCAGCCTGCACCCACGGTCCGCGGTTTTGGGGTGGTTTGATGGGTTTCTGGGGTTATTTGCAGCAGCTGATCCTCCCGCTGCAGCTGCGGGCACTTGGGAATCAGGGCTGAGGTGCTGCCAGCTGGAAACGGACCCAGCTGATTAAGCAAAGGTTGATTGAAGCCCCAGAAAGTTCAAATCTCATAAAGCTATTTGTGCTTTCACCTGAACATTCACATATCTTTTCGGCAAAAAACTGGTTTTTAACCCAAACCAACACTGATGCCAAGTCCACCATATGGCAGCCCTGCACAGGGAGTGGGATGCACAGCCCTGGGTCATCTGCTCGGCTCTGACCCACTCCAGGACAGGTCAAATTGCCAACACCTGCCTGCAGCAAGCACTATGAAACACATCAGTGCTTTCTTGCAGTGTTTTCAAAGCTCTAAAACGGTAATGCTGTGCAGATGTGTCTGCTTCAAAGATGCCTGCACCTTAGAGCACCTGCATGGCTCTCCCTGCTGGTACTTGTAGATCCAAAGGGTTTCCTTGGTGCTTATGCTGCAGAGAAAGTCCTGTGATGCAGCAATAACCCTGCCCAGGTAAGTACTCTGCACAGTGAGAAACCTTTTTTAGTGTAGTTTTACTGACTTTTATCAAGGCAAAAGTCTATTAGTTCTGCTTGGAAAAATCTCACAAGTCCTACCTAAATCAATAAGTTTCATATGAATAATTAAGTTGTGCAGAGCCTATCCTAGAACAAAAACTTAACTTGCTCTTTGGTCAAAAATTTCCATTAGAAAATGCTTTGATAGAAGATGATCAGAGTTTTGACAACTAAAATGCAACCAACTTGTTTTATAATTAGATACGACTACTCATGCTTTGTACCTATTAGCCACTCCCCTCCCACAGGGAAATAAAAATAAAGTCCAGAATGTTCAAGATCCCAGAGCTGTGTTATTTCTTTATTTTAAAACACTATGCAATTTAAATGCCAAGATGGATCTGTTCTGGAAAAGCCTCCTCCTCCCTCCTACCCAAGGCAAGCCCAATGCTGTTACCTCACTTTGCCTGCTCACTACCTGTTTGCCCCTACCCTAAGCAAGAAATCAGTCTATTCACTGCCCTCAATGAGGCACTGAGGTCTCAGTTGGCAGAAATTGGTCTATGGCATTTGGATGTCCAAAGGCAAGCTGTTCTGCTCACCCATCCTCAAGCCCAGCCAGCTTTACTTGCTCTTTCTTAAGCACATTTGTTAATATGAGTGTGTGCAGAGCAAAAAAAAAAAGGAATTTGAAGAGAACCAAAGCAATGAACAACACCACAGTTGTTATCCTCTGCTGTGGATAACCTTAACCAAGTTACTCCACATCTACTCCTCTGACTGTGCTGTAAGCCACCTCTATCAAAAGCTAAGACGTATTTCTTTTTTTAAACAAAGCCTCAGTCTAAACCCCCTTGATTTTTCAGGCTGTCTAACATATGCTGGATGGCAGATCATGTCAGAAGAAGCCTGTAGCCCATCTGCTGCCAGCTAGCTCAGTCTTTACATTCTGCCAACTTAGCTTCAGCTGACAGTATGCTACATTAGGTATTTTTCTTTTGTATGGAGAGTAGTAGGGCTGTCCAGCTCAGTATGACTCTCAAACTAACTTAATACATGAGTAAGAACCAGCTCGTTAATAAGGATTTGCAAGGCCATATATCATTGGTTGAAAGAAGATTGCCCATTGATGAATACATGATACAATACAAATTTGTTTGCCCAAATACTGGATTTTGAGTAGGAATATAACTATGTACAGAGTATCTGAAGAGGGCTTGTAAGTCAGTGGCCAGTTCACATGCAAATATATTCATATATACTCTAAAACACTATCTGCAAAATAAATTATTACCTTTAAACTGAAGAATAATCTAGGTTCATGAAGTGAAGCTGAAAAGACAGCAAAATCTGCTCTGCAGTCCATTTGGGCTGTGTCATGCATTGCAGCAGGTGAAAGCACACTACCACCAACTCATTAAGAAGGGGTCTTCAGTGATACCATCACGACTCCTTTAACTGATGCTGAATCTGCAGAATTAGGAAGGAGAGACATTTTTAAATGAAGAAGTGCTACATCCAGGTAAACCTTATTTATTGTACAAACACACTACCAACTCACATGAACTAATCAGCTGAATCAGTCATGATGAAACCGAGAAATTTCCAAGGAAGGAAAAAGCACTGATTGCATTTCACTCTCTAAGCAAAACTCCTCTGACTCAGTTGTGACTAAGGCACTGATTCAGTAAAGCCAAGAATTAGCCTGTATTTTAAGATCAGTTGGATGATTTTGTTTAGTTAGATGACTAAGCGGTTTGAACGGGCCGTTTCCTAGTTGAGGATACAGATATTATGGGTACTCTGCCTGTGGTGGAGATGTCAAAATGCAACTCTGATCTGTATCACACTGATGCTCAATTGGCATTTACTCTAAAAGTACGGCAAATACAACATCCTCTCAAATACCTTTTGTTTCACAAAGCTAAATCTAATTAAATAGCCCAGTGTGAGACCTGCTATGCACCAGTGCTGTTTGCTGTTAAACAATAGCTATCCTGTTTGCCAAAGGTAACTGTATTTCACAGGTTGACAGAGATACTCGTTTTATATGAAATGCCACATGCCATTATTGCAGAGAAACTCAGAGAACCAGCTTCAACACCTTCATTTTTCGCACTTATTTCCCTCCTACTCTCTGACCTGTTTCTCAAGCTCAAAAAAATCCTAACAAAAAAAAAAAAACCCACCATTGATTTGTATTTTATTGGTAAGCAACAAAACTGGAACAAATGGCTCCTGGCAGAACATGTTTTCCGTTACAGCCGAAAACCTATTGGACTGATGTCCTTGAAATGCACAGTGTGACTAATGCCCAGCTTGCAAGGACCCAGGAGAACACATTTATTGCACTTGTCAGAATGGAGCTGAGCAGCCAGGAATTAAAAGATAAGGTGATAGGTAAAAATGAATGCCTTTGCTTGCTACTTAAAGGAAGCCAGTGCATACCATAAATACAGAGATAAGCGAGACGTGCTCAGTTCAGTCACAGCAGATCTGGACCCGATCGTTAGAGCTCAGGATCATAAGAGATTCTGCATATATGTGGAATATGCACCATTCCTTCTAGATATTAGATTTTGGCCCTTGTTCAGAAGGGGAAGCATGGGGAAAGGGTCTAGAACTCAGTCTAGAATTAGGTTGAGAAAATGGCCCAGTCTTTAAATAAAGACACTAGAACTGGTTGTGGGCTTATTTTCATCTCAGTACAATTAATGGCTGCATACTAGTTTGTTCCCAGATTATGACTGCTTTTAACAGGAAGAGAGAACTCAGAACCTGGCTTTATCTCCTTCACTGAGCATTTGGTTTATCACAGCTGCCCTGAAACCACTTCTGAAAGGAAACCAATTGCCATAGAGACTATGCAGTAATTAAGCTCACGAGAGAGCTGCATGCATAGCCAAGCAAAATATTAGATGAAGGCAACAACAGACCAGTTTCTGAGGAGCTGTATTACAGCCCCACTCCAGCTCCTCCCCTTCCCACTCAAGAGAGCAACAGGAGAATCCCCAGGTATTTGGGGAATTTGAATTGAAGTATTTTTTGCTTCTGATATGGCTTTATCTGTCTAAGCCAAGCAGGAAGAATGAACAATAATGACACTAAGAAGTAGATAATTCAAGGTGCAGATAAAAAGTTAATCCTGCACAATGAGGTCATGAAACCACAGAGTACTCTTGTAAGGCAGCAGGCAGAATTGGCACCTTTTGGGTCATTCAAAAGAAAACTCCACAACAAAACGCTACAACAATGTGAGAACTTGAGGAGAAAACATACATAGATGACCTGTTACATCTTTTCTAGCCTTGCTGTCCTTAATATACACAGTTGCAATCCTTTGAATGCAAAGAGGCATAAAATTCATGTGGTTTTAGATTCAGTGGATGAAGATTTTTGTTTTTAATGCTTTGGAACCTGACTGCATATATTAAGAGGAGAAGGAATTAGAGGACTGGTTTTCCCCACACTTGAAAATTTCCAGAACTGCTTTGATCATGTGTGAGAATTGATTTAGGGGATGCAAATGAAGGCCTTGGCAATCTGAAGAAGAAAATGTTCTCCCTTGACATTTCTGAGTGTTCAGAGAATTCTGAACAAGCTATTGAAGTACGGGTTCATCGGAGAGACAATAAGAAATGAGAAATAAGCAAAGTAGTGCATAAAAACAACTAGGTATCTCACAAGAAAACTAGCAGCATTAGCAATCTACCTTGTTTAATCCCTTTTCCCCTGCTTTTTACACTTACCTTCTATTGCAAAATATGCATCTAGAAACATGAAAGCAATGAAGGAAAGATGCAAGGTTTGCCTTACAAAAAGCCTGAATATTCTGCAGCATCATTTTAATATTTTACAACTCATTAGCACCTTCCATCCAAGGATCTCCAAGAATGTCACAAGCTTTAATGAATGCACTCTCACAATAGTGCTGTAAAGGAGAAAGGCAGGTGTCTCGATGTTGTGATGACAGGTACACAACAATTGAATTTGACAGAATTTCTAGGCTTTTCATTTGCGTATTTAGGAAAGCAGGGCACAAAAGGTTGGAAAAATCAAGTACTGCAATACCTTGAAATACCCTGAATTAAAAAATACTGTAATGCTTTGAAATACCATCAAGAGACAGGCTTTCAAGTGCTTAGCTAACAAGTAACACTTGACTTAAGGACCTCAGTAAAAGTTAGGCTTTATTAATAAAAGTGTTTGCATCTAATATTACAATGGCTATTTTATATATATATATAAAGATGTGTTTTATATATATATATATTTATATATATATATTTATAAGATGTGTTTTATAAATAGAAGTGGAATCTGAATGAACCTGGACCTGTTCCTTAAAAAATTATTTATTTGAAGCAGTACTGAGGTCTCCTGGATCCACTGAGCCTCTGAAAAGCGTTTAATAAATTACTTGTAAGGCATAGTAAGAGACCACTAAGGACAAAGAGGGGGAGAGTACAGAAAGTGAAACAGCACCAGGTGTTCCTTCTCTAACTCAATAAAGTGAGAATTGCAGTCAGGTGCTCTGGATGGGCCTTTCTACAATGTGTCCCCACAAAAACTAAAACCAAGAACTCCAGTGTTCTACCTTGTTTCTCTATGTTTTGTACTAACTTATTCTCAAGAGCCAGCATAGTGGGCCATGCCCACACATTAAGAATTGCTTTAACTCCCTAATAAATACAGAAAAAGGAACTAGTGTTTTATGCTGGGGATGAGAAAGGGGAGAAAAAGAAAGGTGAAGAATTATGGATTATTCTTTCCATTTGTGTCAAAGATGTTCCTTTGGCTCAGTGGCTAACCCCTACCCTACTTATTTCCCTACCCAACAACATAAGACTGTGACATACCATGTATAAAAGAATGGATAAGCCAACTCAAATATCCAGTGAACATCTGGTCATACAATGAAGTTTTCCTCTTCTCTCTGCCTGCCTTCTTGCAAGGGAGAAGAGAAGAATCACATGCATGAGTATTCCCCTCCCCAAGAGCCATATGGGAATGTAAAGGCATTCTCTGAATTCATTACCCTGCCCCACAATATGATTCCCTCTTTGTATGGGCAAGAAAATGGATGTTAATTTATTCCTTATTGCTAATTTGAAAAGGAGCACACACACAACAGTTCCATTGCAGAGACTTCTACCAAGGGTGTAGTTTAAGTCCAATTATGTGCTATTAGTACATTTGCTCTTTGTTCCTGTGGCATATTAATTACATGTCTGGTATTCTGGAAATTAACACAATTATAGTCTTTATTTTTCCATTTCGTTAGACAAATTCTTACATTTTATTCAGATAAGTCATTTTCGTAGGTAAAAGGAGCCAAATTTTTACATATTAATAAAGCCAAGCAATGGGGTTTTAAATAAGCTTCGACAGAGAAACTCAAGCACACTTCTTCAGCAATAAAAAAAGCAGATGCTCTCCTGTTGGACTGCAGTGTATCTCAGAGACTTCCAACAGGAAACCAAATTACAAGGTTCCAGTTGTGTACTCAGCATTACAATCAGTGGCTGAAGCAGCAGGGCCTAAGGACTATACTAGTACTGCTGCACACAGCTTCTTCAGCAATGTCATTGCTGCTGTTCAGAGACTCGCTGTTAACAAGATCTTTCCTCTCCCACTGACATCTATGAAATTCAATGGCATTTAACCCAAATAAGTTACAAAGGCTCAAGCAAGATGGTTTGCAATTGCACAGATCATTCTCAAATGAACACTTGCCAGTATTCAGTAGCAAGACAGAACAAAACAAGTACAGTGCGGATGGTGGATGGATTTGACTAAATTAAGCAGGTATAGATGTACTCCACAATATCATTTTGAATGGTTGACTAGTAGATTAAAATTACCTAAAGGCTCTCTAAAGACTGGGTTTTTTTACATCATTATAATTTCCCATACAGTCCAAAAACCACAACGACTCCCAAAACTGATCCTGGATCCCAATTATACTCACCCTATGCAGACAGCCCAGAGCTCTTGTCCTAAGTATTTGCAAAGGTAAGATGTTGAATCAGGACAAGGCTGCTGTGTTCTCTTTCTGACAACACCACTGACACTCTACCCACAGCCAAGTCCCTTAATCTCTCTATGCCTCATTTATCCTCTCAATTAAATGCAACTTGCCTGTTCCACAAGGATGTAGTAAGATTTCATTAACTGTTTCTAAAGTACTTTAAGATCCTGGGATGAAAGCCTCTCTAGAAACGCAGAGTATTATTTTCAATTAAAGGCAGCATTTATAAATTCCTTGTTATTAAATATCATCTGTATCATAAACAGGCAGGCCCAAATTTCCAAACAAATCTTAAGAAGCAGAAAGTCTGATACTATTTGAAATACACTATGCAGTCAGAAATATTCAGAACCAAGAGTATTATGCAAGAGCACAAACACATTATCATGATCCTTATTTGAGTTCCAGTTAATATCCTATTTTGTCCTTATTTTCTAGAGAATGCCTTTTAAGTGAAGATTGTAAACTCTTCACGCTACAGCCTAGAGGAAAGCTATTGTGTTGAACTTCTTTGGCATTTATGGCCTCATTATTAAACTGTATTAAAAACACAAAGATGCAGCAAAGCTGCTTTTGTCTTTCCTGCCTTTTTTTTCCTGGAAGTGTGCAACACTTGTCAGAGCAATCACTCATCTGCATGGAATGTTTGGCCTTCAGACTTGTGCTAGAGTACCTTTAGAACCTATGTAGGATGTGAAGAACTCTGAACAGTGGAATATCAGAAAAGCAGATAATTCGATCTGATTCTTTCTTCAGTACTACTCATTTTAGTCCTTGTAACCAGTCTAGGAAGCTGAAGTTATACCACTATGCTGCCATATTCACATGAGAAAAGACTTGCATCTCCTCTCTTCCTTTGAGCGCTATTAGCAGACCAAATCTAATCATGACTAAGTCAGGCAGACACACCACCACTACAGGAGACAACCAGTACTGGTGTTCCCACTGTCAAAGCTCATTCTACTGACATTCTCATGAAGGACACTGGAAGAAAGGTCAGCACAGAAAATACATTATGAAAGACACTGGAGAGAAGCCTGTTTGGGTTAATTGTAGGCTGTTCATAGGTTAATGAAATAGAACTATCCTGAAGCAACTGAGAGACTCAGAGCCAAATGGCTCAGAAGACAGAGGGTCTGAACTCATTTTCTTCACCCACATTCCCCAATATACTCTAGGCCTCGGCCTTTTTAAAACAAGGCACTTTTAAATATTTGCCCACCTCTCTCTTTTAATAACAGCCTTAAATAAAGGTCACTATGCTCATTAATTGTCTATACAGAAGGCTTTTAGAGTAAAGGCTCTTTATTATTAACTGGATTGACACTAAGATCCTGCTGTGCAATGCATGCCATGCAGTAGGCCTGTAAAAAGCATCATGTTCTGTCTCTCTGAGGTTGGCTTGCTGAGTCAGAGTTCCAGGCAGAGGGACTGATATAAAGGCATAAGAATCTAGGTTCAAATTCCCAACCCACTGGAAACAGTTCTGAATTCTTTGTTGTTTATCCTTCTCTAATGTACAACTATGAGACTACTAAAGTGTTGTGGTTTAACCCCAGTTAACTCATAGGTTGCTTGGCTTGTAACCTTTAACTATTGAAGTCCTTTTGCTTGTGATTAGACTCTAAAAACAGCTTCTCTCCCATAATTGTGCAGTGTGCTCAATGGATGCTCAGTGAGAGTGAACAATAGGTGCCAATGCTGCAGCCAGAGTCCATGGAACAAGTCTCCCTGTCTGCACAGCCTGTTAAATGAGTTGGTATCAGTGAACTGATTTCCAGGATCTGGACCACGGATTATAAGTTTCTCTTATCTCTTTGGATCTGGAGGGTATAATTTGAATTTTCATCATGCAATATTAGATTCCATATCATTACATCCAAGTGCCTCCTACTCCTGAGAAAGCACTGAGCTGCTTGGTGCTGTAAGTGGGCCCAACGGTGCAGTCTCCGAAGCTAATGTGAACACTACTATTTATATGTGGAAAAATGGGATCAATTTTACTAAACCATTCCTCTGAGACAGAGCTCTAGTTGCCTTATTTTCCACATCACATAGGGTTTTGTAAAGAGAACAAAAATAAGCTAAAAACCCATGCCTTTCTTTGTCTTGCAATTGACTTCAAGCAAACTGCTGTTCTCCCTCTACGTGTAATATTTGACATGAACTCCACTCCTGGCCTGCTCAAATTCATCACATCTGGCAACAGACTGCAGCTTTGTTAGACATTTCCCACATATCCTCAAAGTATTTCACATGTTGATATGTCAAAAGCTTCACAAACTTCTGCAATGCATGGTCAATACCTTCACTGCCTGCTGAAGAGAATGATGAAGTTCCTGTGTATCAGTCACAGAAAGGGTCTGAGACTAAATTTAGAGTCCTAGTTTCTGAGACTGTGTTTTAGCTACAGAAACCATGTGCAGTGCTTTAAAAAGCCCTTTTCAAAATTACCTGGTTCAGGAGGAAACCTCCCTTTTACATTTCAGTTGTGGTTTTGGGTTGGTTGGTTTGGTTTATCCTTTCTCTAGAATTCCAGTGCTCCTAGCTTCTTCCCAGCACTGCCTTGGCTACTGAAGTCAGTCTCATCAGACAAGAGTGCAGCGAAACCCTTTGTCACTTCACATATTTATTCCTATTGTGAGAGATAGTGGTTGTGACCCTCCCTGCAGCAAGCACCTGCCCTCC